>PVIH01004480.1:5765-139658 GCA_004025045.1 Sigmodon hispidus
AAAAAAAAAAAAAAAAAAAAAAAAGACCTGGGTAGAGGAAGGAGAAAGTGCATAACTAATAAGCTTGTGAAAGCATAATCCCTATTTCCTAGTTGGTATGTACATGTATGTATGTGTACATGAAGAGGATGACCTCCTGTATCATTCCTCAGGGACACTGTCCATGCATTTTTATGGCAGAGTCTGTCATTGGCTTACAGGTCATGAAGCAAGCTAGGTGGCAGGCCAGTGGGCCCCAGAGATCCACTCTTTCCTGCTCCTTAAGCAGTGGGAGGACAGGTGCACATCTCCAAGCCTAACCTTTTTTATTTTTTTTTAATTTTTGAGACAAGGTTTCTCTGTGTAACCTCAGATGCCCTGGAATGCTCTATATAGAGCTGACTGACCTCTGACTCACAGAAATGCACCCACTTCTGCTTCCCAAGTGTTGAGATTAAAGGGATGTACCACCACTGCCTTGTTTTTTAACATGGGTTCTGAAGAAATGGGTTCTCATTGCAGAGTGAGCACATTCTGTTGATTGAAATCTCTGAGAACCCCATATCTTCACTGTTATTTGTCTTATTTTGCTTTCTATTGCTGTGATTAAACACTGGCCAAAAGCAACTTCAAAAGAAAAGGGTTTATTTTATTTTACAGTTTATTATCCATCAGGGCAGGAATCCAAAGCAGTAGCTGATGCAGATTCCAGAGTAGAATTCTGCTTACTGACTTGCTTTCCATGGTTTGCCCAGTTTGCTTTCTTATATATCCCACATTCACACTGTGATGGCACTATCCACTGGTGGCACCACCCAGTATGAGCTGGGCCCTCCTAGATAAATCTTTCAACAAGAAAATGCCCCCACAGACTTCCCTCCAGATCATTCTGATGAAAGTAGTTCTCAAGGAAGACTCCTTCTCAGCTTACATCAAGTTGACCAAAAAATTAACCAGTGCTCTATTCCATGTTCTCGTGAAGAAACCTCTGGCACCTTCTATATAGCTTGGTGAAAATGGTTTCATCTCATTTTAATAATCAGAAAATCAAAATAAAACAAAATTTTAAAACCCAAAGCAGGTTGCTTTCTGAGTAGGGATAAGAATACACATTTCCTTTATTTCTTGGAAGATGTGTCTAGCATCTGACCTGTGTCATGCTTCAGCACCACAGGAAACTTTCTGGATCACAATCATGATGAGTGTTTTTCTGCCCATATCAGCAGTCAGAATAAGGAAATCGGAGTTGAGGAGACCTGGGAAGACACAGAGAGAAAGAGATAAACATCATGAAAACACTTGAACACATCATCTAAGTAAAGTTTCCAGTCATCTACATTGAATCTCCTTTACATTCAGTTTTTTTTTAATTTATCTAAGAGTTTGTCCTTTCAGAAACTTAGGTATCACATTCCCTATATAACAAAGAACTTTAAATGATTTAAGTCAAGTTCATACCACTATTGTGAAAATTTGGAGAAAAATTATAAATACAAACATACTATCCATGTTCTTCCAGCTAACTTTTCCATTCTATTAAAAAGGAAATAAAATATAAAAATGAGAGAGTGGAGATAACAAGCATGAGGACCTGAGATCTGATCCCATCACCCTCTTTTTTAAAAAAAAAACACCTCCAATCCCAGCACTATTAAGCTGGTAGAAGGTAGAAAGGTAGAAAGAGATGAACCCCTAAAGTTCATTGATCAGCAATTTAGACAATAGGTGGGCTCCTGGCTGAGTAAGAGACTCTGCCTCAAAAACTGAGGTAGAACAATTAAAAAAAAAAAAAACAAAAACCTAGTGTCAACCTCTGAGTTACACACACACACATACACCCATATACATATGCACATATATCATAAACACACCTGCACATATATGACTGAACACCTACCTGCAAACACACATATGCTTGCACCTATACAAACACACACACACACACACACACACACACACACACACACACACACCACAAATAGAAAATGTGAATGCTAGAAAAATAGGCTTTTAAATGTGATTATTGGAAATTGAAAAAACCCATTGTTGATCAGGAGAACTGTTCTTGGAACAATTCAAAGTGATGTTGCTATGTTTTGTGTAGCCCAACAGCCTTACCATAGTAGGTTAAAACAAACTAATCAGAGAGAAAGAACATTGTGCTGGTCAGCCTTAGGCTCACATTCAATGGCAGCTCCCTATTTTTACATGATCCTCAGTGGATTACATCTGATCTCTGTGAATTTTTTATTTGTTACCTGGAGACAAAAAGAACTATCAAGGAAGCTCAGCTCAGGGCTGAGCAAGCTTGGAGGCCTGAGTCAGACCCTGGGGCCCATGAAAAGAGGGAATGAGAGAAGTGACTCTGTGAAGTTTTCCTCTGATCTTCACACATGTACCA
The DNA here is from genome assembly GCA_004025045.1 of Sigmodon hispidus. Lineage (NCBI taxonomy): Eukaryota > Metazoa > Chordata > Mammalia > Rodentia > Cricetidae > Sigmodon > Sigmodon hispidus. The sequence goes on from PVIH01004480.1 coordinate 8,146, forward strand.
TGGCTTGTGCAATTACACACACACACACAAACACACACACAAACACCATAGTACATATGCACTCACGTGCACATATGCACACACACTTATAATGACAATAATAAGTAAATCCATTTTAAAAGTACTCCCCCTCCCTGTGGATTATTATGAGATATTAATGAAATGTATATGTGATATATGTAGAATTGAGCTGGGGAGAAATTTCATTTGGTAAAGTGCTTGCCTTGAAAGCCTGAGGACCTGGGTTGAATCCTCAAGAACCAACACAAAACACAAAGGCTAGGCATGGTGTGCACATTTGTAATCCCATTCCTAGGGAGGCAGTGACAAGCAGATCACAGGGTCACTAGCCAATCAGCCTAGTCTACTTATCTTGTTCTAAGCCAATGAAAGGCACTGTCCCCAAAAATAGTTGATAAGATGGGTGATACCTAAGGAAAGACACCCAATATCAGCCTCTGGCTTCCACATGCATGTGAACAAATATGCATGCATATCTGCACACACATAATGCACAGACAGAGACAGAAAAAACCCTTAAATCAAGTTTGCTACTGTAGTCTAAGGACCATATATTCTCTAGCAGAGAACACAGCATTTTCTAATGATAGATATTTCAGGCATCCACAGTTGAAAAAATCAAGGGTCAGAGGAAATAGCTAGAACTCGATCCCTCCATCAGCAAGTCCTCCTGTCCAACCAAATTCATACAATCCCCAAGCATCTCCTCTCTAAAACTCATGGAGCCTTGAGAGAGTTGACAGAGAAGTCTGGTTTTGTCTCCTTATCTGGATGTTTGGGTAACCTTTGGTTCCCAGCAATGCCCAACTTGTCTCTCATTCCATTTAGCTTATAATAGCAGGTATGAAAATTTCATCTGATGTTCTGTTTTAATCTTGTGAAATATTAATCATCAATAAATTATTAAATCCAATGGAAAATGCTGTACATGTTCTCAGTTTTTATTAAGTGACTCTTGAGCACTTAGGGACTATTTGGGGGCATAGTCCTCCTACAGGAACTTACTTTCATATTCTCCCACTATCTGACCTCCTATTCTGGAAGCCCAGATGCAAATAAATTTACAAAGAAGCAGTTCTATATGAGCAACTACTTTACCTGCTTAGAGAGTGTGAGCCAGATATAGAACCTGCCTATTGCAGGAAATATGAGACCTGAACAAAACTGGGCACAAACATGGCAAGAACTCAAACTGTGTGATATGTCCTCAAAGTGACCTTTTCTCTTGACCTGGGAATAGAGATGTTGCTGGACCTTGGTTGTGGCCATGGAAGCTAGCAGATGGCTAGAAATATAGGTCTGGGGAATTTCAGAGTCACTGAGGTCGGTCTGTTTTCATAGGAAGCTGATGGGGTGCCTGAGAGGTCCAACTGCAGGAGGAGCCCAGCTCTCCAGAGCAGATACTGTTTTCTATTGATCATCCCTGAATACAGCTTCCCCTAAGAACACTCACACTGTCCCAGTTTTGCTGACCACACCCTCCTACCTTGTGGCGAGCTGCTTTCTGGCCTGCAGAATGACGAGTCACCACATGCATGATTCTTCTCAGATAACACTTTGTTGGAGTCCAGCTCAGTTGAGAATGGTGGAAAGAAGACCCCGAGCCTGAAATGCAGCCTGCTTATATAAGGAAGCCAGGATGCGGGATTGGTGCCCAACTTAATGCCTCATTAGCATATAGCTGGTGATAGGTCCAAAGTAATGCCTCATTAGCATACTCAGGGATCACATCGGATAGGTCACTACTCAGCGCCTAATTAGCATAAGCGGCACAGATGCAATAGCTGGGGAACATGATGCATTTCAATGTTCCAGCAAGTTGTGCAAGGGCCAACCGCACCCTACACTACCTAACCCCCTAGCTAAACATCCAGACAGGAAAACAGGCAAATCCAAGATGTCCTAGAAAGTCAAGAGGACATCTTATGGCTTTGCCTGAAATCCCAACACAGCTTAGTACATGAGCACAGTTCCCTGCGGGTATTTGGTCACAGAAATAGAAGCAACTATTACAGCTGCCATGTATGTCCCTCTTGTTCTTGTCCCCTCCTACCTGTGGGTCCTCAAGAGGAAGGAACCGAAAGGAACATCACCTGCTAATGAAAGCTGTGGTCTCACCATCCTCAGGGATAGAGAAGGCAGAGACTAGAAGGGTTGCACCAGGAGCCAAGGATATAGTGTGCTAATAATGAGCCCAGAAAGCACTTGTGAGTCCAGCTACCCACTAGCCCCTCCTCACCGACCTCACCAATGCAGGCTGATACTCGATACTCGCACACAAATAAAAAGTATTCTTCTTGAAACATTTTATTCTCTTCATTAGAAGACTCATTATTTTCTAACTTATTGTGATAGGGAGTTTGACTTCTAAGTTTCATAATTGTCAGTCTCAAGGTTTAAGTCTGTGGTCCCTCTGGCAAACCATGTTGCTCTTAAGTGTGACACCCTTGGGCATTGCAACCTGTATAACTGTCCATTGAGACACAGCACAGCCTTATGTCTATGACAAGACTTTTCTCTTTCCTCTGTTTCTGTGTGTGCATATGTGCAGATTCAAAAGTATATAGGTGTACATGCACATGTGAGTCATGTATATGGAGGTCAGAGGTCAACCTCAGCTATCACTCCTCAGAAGCTATCCACCTTCTTTCTGAGACAGGGCTTCCATGATCCTGAGCATACCAAATAGACTGAACAAGCTATCCAAAGAGCACCAGGGATCCTCCTGTCTCTGCTGCTCCAGCACTAGGCTAAAGGTGTCTTTCTAATCATTGCCAGAGCCAATGGAGCAAGAGAGCTGCACTCCAGTTATTTAGCTGCCTATCCAGCCTCAGAGGCTCTCTATGTGGGAGGTTGGCCTTACAGATTTAGGATTACTCCAAGTTGGCCAAGGATGACCCTAAATTGCATGGCTTGTCTTACAACAAAAATGCTAGTCTTGCCCTGAGTGCACTTGGTGTGACACACAGTCAGCCCAGGACTAGTGAAGCAAAGTGCAAAGATTTTTCTTTTCAAACATATAGGGGGCCAAAGGCATAGGACATGAACCGGTATCAGTTCTGAAGACAATTTTAAATATGACGGCATTCAGAGAGGGACCTATGCTCCTAGAGTGAGTGCCTGTTTCTCCATGTCTTGTTTGTTTTCTTTGCTAAGAAAAGTTACTGAGTCTGTCAGCACCTCCTAGTGAGCAGATCTTCCATCGTCCAGATACTGTTATTTCTCTCAGTTCTGTCTGCAAGGACTCAGGAAACATCCTTCTTCCCTAAGGAGTAGAAGCTAATGGATGTCTAATTTAATAGCTCTCACATTGCAAAGTAGCTAATAAAAAGCAATTATAGAAGATTCAGTGTAGACCTTTCCATCCACACTCCCCTGATAAATGCTTGATCCATCCCAAACACTACACACCCACGTGGGTCTATGGTTCAGAGTTGCTGGCTGGGCTCTGCTCCAGACTCAGTACCCAGAGTGTCCACATTCCATCAAGAGTCCTTCCTCAAGCACCAGTCTGGCTGGTTTCTTCTTCTTGATGCCCTTGACATTAAGCCATCCACCATATCTTGGCACACCCTCATGGGTGCATGCTGTAGTTTGAATTTTCTTTCTGGTCTCTGTACAGAAAGAATCCTCACAGCTTCCGGGCAGGGTGTGCTTAGTCCTGAATCAAGTGTGCAACCTGTCTGTGGTGCTTAATCCTGTCTGTCAACATGACAGATTGTAGAGTCAGCTTGGAGACAAACCTCTGGGCCCATTAGGGAGAGAGTTTCTGGATTGGGTTAGTTGAGGAGGAAGCCCAGTCTAAATGTAGGCAGCAGGATCCCGTGGGCTGGGGTCCTGGGTTGCACTCACAAGGCTTCACCTTCCTCTGCTTCTTGACAGTGGATGCAGGGCTGTGTGCTGCACTTGCCATGCCTTCCCACCAGGATGGGCTCTAAAAGGAACTGTGAGCCTTTGTCAGGTCTTTGTTACAATAATGAAAAGCATAACTAAAATACTAAGTTACTCAGTATTCTGTTTCATCTAGTGCTTTGATTTCTCCTGCAATAGTCTGAACAGCTAAGGTTTTTGTTGCTAAAGCTATATGTCCAAAGTCCCACAGATCCTGGTTTCAAAGTCTGTGCTCTTGAACAATGTGATTGCTTCCATCTTGTGAACTGTTCTGACTTGGTGACTTGCCTCTGCTCCACCTCCTTCTGAGTGGTCCACCTCACCCTCCTGTTTATCCTTCCCAGAGTCCAGCCAATTGTTTCCCCAAAGCCTAAGACTGAAGTGCCTCAGCCAAAGAACCACGTGGACCCCATTGTCGGCCACCTATAGAAAGCAAGTACTTAGGTTGCATGCCCCTTGGGGAGCCTTGGCAGCCTTGGGAAAATCCAGGAACAGACAGAGTGGCACACTAGCTACACTCAGACACATCCAGTGGCAGAGTGGACCACTATCCACTCACTACTCATGTCTCCCCTTCTGCCGTAGGCATCCAAGATGGAGACCAGCCATCTTCCCAAGCTCCCAGAAAATGGTCAGCACAAGGGAGGAGAGGGCTGGAAGAAGGGTTGGAGAAGAGAATAAGGAAAATTAAGGTTTAAGAACTGGTTTTGATTTTCCCAAAGCTTCAGAATTACTGTAGACAAATTTTCCCAGTCATTCATTATTTTTCTAATCACTACAAGCAAATATCTGGTAAGGAACAAGGATAACCCAAGGGAGGAACAGTTTGTTTGCCTCATAGAGTCCAGCAAGGTAGGTGTAGTCATTATTATCATTTTCCATCACCTGAGGAAATCTCAGATAAGGAACTGGCAAGACCAAGTGGGTCTATGTGCCTGTATATAATGCATCGCCTTATTAATTGCAAGGGGAATGTGGGCACCACCATTTCATGGACTGGACCCTGGGTTTTATAAGAATAAAGCAAGCAAAGATCCATGCATTTTTCCCTCTTCCTGCTCTTGGCTGTGGGTGTGTGGCTTTGAGTTCTTTCCTTGGCATCCCCTCAATAATGGACTGTAACCTGGAATTGTAAGTTTAATAAACATCTCTCCTAAGATGTTTTTAGTTGAGAGGGTTTATCACAGTAACAAAAAACACTAAGACAGCATGGGAAGGCATGGGGAGCGACATAGTCCTCAGCTGGGGCAGCAGGAGCTTGTTCAGTTCAGGAGCTCCAGGGCAGATCAGAAAGCAGAAAAGAGCACAAGAAGCAGGACCCAGCCAGGAACCTGCCCCTGTCCCTCATTGTCCAACCTCAGTGCTGTATTTCAAGTGTAATGTTGGTTAAATGGAGTCCCTTCAGCTCCCAGCACATGGCAAGCTCTGGTTTCTTGTTAATGCATAAATTCCTCGGGGACTAAAAAATCCATGATTCTTTCTATAGTTTAATGTTGTCATTGGTATATGGATGTTCAGAAGCCCCTGAAGCTACAGTTAGAGTTTTCCTGTCTTATCCCAAATGTGTCTGTTGAGACCTACCCCATAGAAAGATGGCTGCAAAGGGGTGAGGTCTGTGGGGTATGAGGGGAGCCAGTTGGACTTTCTCCTCTCCCCCCTTCCTGTCACCCTCTTCTCTCCTCTCCCCTGCCATTCTTCTCTCTCTTCTCCTCTTCCTTCCTCTCTCTCCCTTCTCCTCCTCAGTTCTTACGTCTCCTCCTCCCTGGACTCCCTCTCTCCCATAAGCTCCGGGAAGATCTGGGAGGACTCTGACTCTGGGAAGTCTGAAGCCTTAGAGCCCAGCTCCCCTCAGGCTCTGTGGGTGAAGGCCTTGACAGGGTTTGATATTTGATTAGGTAAAGTCAGTGAGATGAAGACAAATCCTAACTCTTCCAATATCCCCTTAGAGGCATTCTCTACAGCAAACAACCTAGGTTAAATAACTGTTTTTATTTAATCTATGCTGGATAGGCATTGTCTGAATCGGTGTCTTATCCAATTAAGGAATAACATTCCGTGGCAATGGTTTCCAGCCAGGCTTTCAGGAGGCAGATGGGACACTGGCTTTGTGTGAACACAAGTTGATGGTGCTGACATTTCAATTAGCTTCATTTTACTTGGGGGAATTTATATCTGTCAGTGGTCACATAATTACATTCTCAGTCGAACTTTTCTCTCAAGTCCTCTGGCCCTTGAAAGTCACTCACAGCCTTTACTTTCTCCTACACAGGCAGGTATGTCCAATCTCCAGCATGCAGGCCACACAGAGTCCAGAATAGCTAGGAATGCAGCCCACACAGCTGTGGTGGCCTGAATGACAATGGGCCCCATAGGCTCATAGGGAGTGGAACTGTTAGGAGACATGGCCTTGTTGGAGTAGGTGTGTCACTGGAGGTGTGTTTGAGGTTTCAGCTCAAGACAGGCACAAGGGCACTTTCTCTTTTTTCATCCTGACATCCAGATGTAGAACTCACAGCTCCTTCTCCAACACCATGTCTGTTACATGCCACTATGCTTCCTGCCATGATGATAATGGACTAAACTTCCAAACTGTAAGTCAACCCCAATTAAATGCTTTTCTTTATAAGAGTTGTCTTGGCCATGGTGTCTTATCACAGCAATAGAACCCTAAGACATAAACTTACAATGCTGGCATTTTAATGCCAGAAGTCTGGGCACACCCAGTGACAGATTCAGATCCTCATCTAGCAGTCCCAAGGTTTCACTATATTGCCTGCCTGTGGTTTCCTTGTTATGAAAATTACTTTTGGAAAGCCCCTAGTTACAGTTTCTCAGATGGCTCCCATGGCCTTTGGGACAAGCCAACTCTCCACTTATTGTTCACATGGAGCTGTGGGAAGAAGCAATCCAGGCTCTTGTTTGCAATGTATAGAGAAGGTTGCTGATGTAGCAGGACTTCATATGTGAGTAGACAGTGAGCATTCCTACCACCCCAGCCTCAGCTCAGGCTTTCCATTCCTTTGAAAAGCAGAGGAAGACTGAGCCTGAAGTGGACATGTGTCTCTGCTCCTTGTTACCCATCTGAATCACATTACCTGAGTAAGGACCCTAAGTCTAACTGCTGCATATGTAACCATCCCCTTCTGGTGAGAAGGTATCTCTGAGAAAGCAAACAAATCCTTTTACTCCCACACTGTAACAACCCAACCCCTCATCAGGACCCAACTTGCAATCACAGCACTTTAGAAAAGGCAAGTATGTGAATATAATTCTCCTGTGGAATAAAAAGGAAACAAATGGCATTTACAACTATGTTAATACAACATTGAGATGAAAACTAAATTATTCATAAGCATAAAAATAACATGAAGGAGCTAATGGTACAATCACAGGCAGTAATGCTTCCTTTAGCATTGATGAAACATCTGTGAAGGCCTGAAAAAGCCAGATCACTGGGTGAGAGAGGGAACCAAGTGCAGCCATGCACATGCTCCTTCTTAGGGAAAGGAATACAGCTCCTGGGCTCCAAAGGGCTCCCCTTCTATAAATGCTTTTTCTTCCTTGGCTGCCTACTTGTCTCCCGAGAAGGTTTTCTTAACCACACAATGTCCAGGAGGTTCTGTTGCCCGCTCTCCCTTCCTCCATCCTCTGAAAACCTCTACTTTCCTTCCCTATTCTTCTGCTGACCAGTTCCCTCCATCTCTCCCTTTCTACTTCCTCTATTCCTCACATCCCCTCTCAGCTGCCAATAGCTGTCATGGGTGATGTTGCAATTAGAACTGATGTTAAAGATAGAACATCAAGGGTGTGGGGCTGAAGCGATGGCTCAGAGGTTGAGTCCCTATTTCTTTTACAGAGGATCAGTTAGGTTCCCAGCACACATGTTTGTTGGTGCACAACCTCCTGCAACTCCAGCTCCAGGGGATGGGATGCCTTCTTTGTCCTCTGTGGACACCTGCACACATACACCACACACACACACACACACACACACACACACACACACACACACACCACTACCACCACATACACATGCACACATACAAAAAACGATGAGATTATTTTAAAGTAAAGCTAAGAACACTGGGGAAGATAAACATGAGGGATCTAAGCTACCTAGGTAAGAGAGAAGATGGGAATGTAGGAAAACAACAGAGCAAACCAACTGTTCCATAGGGCCCTCACCTATGCGCACAGGCAAATCACCCTGCCCTTATCAATAAACTTCTCAACTTTTGTGCATATACTATGTCTCAGTGCAGTAGAGTGAATTGTGGGTAAGGACAGCTTTTAAAATATTCTCTGTCAATTCAAGGATGAAGAATACTTCAGGGATATAAAGAAGAGGAAAATTAGAAGGTCAAAAGTTGTCATATACTATATTACAATTAGAGTATATTGTAAATTATTTTATAATAGAATATATTACAATATATTTAATAATGAATTATTATCTGGAGTGCTAATATACTCCAGATACCAGAGACAGCCATTGCCATGGCTGCTCGCTGGGTCTACTCTCTGAATTCCATATACTGTGCTTTCCACTTTGCTGTCATGCCTGTGCCAACAATAAACCTTGACTGCTTTCTCACTCTTACCTGTGTCGGGTGAGAATTGTTCTCCATACTGTGGGTAGTGGCAGAGGGAAATTGGAGGGGATAGTTCCTCTCCATCACAGGGAGACATGGCAGACCACACAAAGAGTATATGGGGCTGTTGAGAAAAACACCTACTTGCAGGTGCCCCATAGCCTGCAGGGAGCAAGCTCCTGCTGAGAGAATGGCCCAAGGATGAAGTCTGTTTCATGGACCCAGGCATTACACAGCTGTGTTCTGGGGCCAGTTCCTGTGCTGAGACAGTGCTATCCAGGAAGGAGCAACCTTCTAGTGGCCATCTCTCCCATAAAGGATGTCCAGAAGCTATTGGAGCACAGCAAGGGCATAGGCTGCCAGTGTGTCAAATAAACTAATAATAGTAATAAAATAAAGCTTTCAGAATTTTGGCTCGTCTGAATGCTCTCTTGTGAGTCTGTCTATCCCTGGGTCTGTGTCTGTATGTCTGTGTGTCCCTATCAAAAGGCTTTACTCTCTCTTTTACTAAACTGCATAGGAAGCATCACATGGGGGAAGGAATGGGGCTAGTTTGCAGAAACCTTTAACAGGGTTTTACAAGGGAGTAAGTCATTAATTCTGACTGACAAAGATAACAAACCAATGCTACCACACTGTAGGTTTTATATGCTTTATCTAACATTTTTGGTGAATATTAACTTTGTTTAAGGCTGCTCTCCAGCCAATGACTTTCGTAACATACATACAGACACTCATGTGTTACTCTTAGGTTAGGGGCATGGAAGGGTACATAATTTTGGATCACAGCATGTATTAACTTAAATTTTAAAAGTTGACTACATGGAAAATCCAAGGCATGTAGTGATGGTTGTTACATTGTTCTCTTAAAAATCAGGCTAAAGAATAGGCTTACTACACAGCAGGATAGCAATCCTAAGTCTTTTTTGTTTGTTTGTTTTTTGATTCAGTGAACTTTTTAAAACTGAAAATAGATTCTTTTCTCATGCAGTTTCCCCTCCCTCCACAACTCCTGCCCCTACTACCTCCCTTCTCCCCCAGATCCACTCTTCTTTAGTTTCCTCATCAGAAAAGAGCAGGCCTCGAAGACACAATAGCCAAACAGAACAAAACAAGATACAATAACAAGGTAAAGCCTTCCTGTCAAGGCTGAACCCAATAGGAGGAAAACAGTCCCCAGAGCGGGAGTAATAGTCAGGAACACACCCACTCTCACTGTTAGGAGTCTCACAAGAACACCAAGAAAGAGCCACAATGTATTCCCAGAGGACCTGGTGCAGAGCCATGCAGGCCCTGTGCTTGCTGTTTCAATCTCTGTGAGCCCATATGGTCCACGTTCTCCTGGTGTTTTCCAGGCTCTGACTCCTACAGTCTTTTATCCCCCTCTTTCCTAGGGTTCTCCAAGCTCCAATTTAGACTCTCTCTCCCACAGATCATAATGTCTGGCTGTGGGTATCGGCCCCAGCTCCCATCTGCTGCTGGAGGAAGCCTCCCTGATGATGAATGCACAGGACAACAATCTTATGTGTATAGAGCAATCTCAAGTCTAAAGTGATCTCAAGCTGGATTACTAACTCTGCCTTGAGGTCCAGCAAGTGTTGCAGTTTCTTTTTGGGGAGAAGAGAGAGTGACTGGAAGGGGGGGAGGGAGTTTGAACAAGGGGATACATATATAAAAAACTATGGCTTTTTTCATAATAAAAAATATTAAAAACCATGTAATATGTTACTAGCTTGGTGCTTCTGTGCAGTGTCTCAAGTCTGATGTCAAATGGATGGCATCAGCATTGCCATTTGAGTCAGAAACTAGCACCCAGGATGCTTCTAACACCCAGGTCACTCTCCATGCATACCTGTTGTAAATGAGAAAGTGAATAAAATATGCAAACTGGAAATCTCACACACTGATTTCATTTGCTTTACACAATATTTACTTTCTGAAGAAATACTTTAAAATAAGTACCTCTTAAGTTTTGAAGTTACATTTTTTCCAAGATTTTACTTGGTAGATAATCTGAAAATTAAATACATAGATTAAAAACAGTAAATATTTAAGGAGTTAAGTAGCAGTAACATGAAAATAAAAGCAGCTGTGTGCTAAATATACAAAAAAAAAAAAAAGTAAATTCTAATCTCAGAAAAGAAAACTGAACACAGCCTACTGAAAATACATATGGGAAAAATGAAGCACATATGTTTAATTGGTTAAATCTAAAACTGATACAAGCTGATACAAATCACAAAAAAATATGAACAGTATAGAAAGGGGAATTGTAATTAATGAATAAACATGGGAAAACATTTAACTCTGCTGAGAATAAGATAAATACAAATTAAAAATCAAGAAAACATACATATGTTTAGTTTTAATGTTGGAAGACTGTATACACACACACACACACACACACACACATACATTTTTAAAAAATTTCTCACTTTTTAAAGATCGGAACATTTTATTCAAGAAAAGACTATAGCAGTAGAGTTTCTCTGTGGAGAAGGGATCCTGGGCTACACTCCAAACATAAGACAAAGCAGAGATTCATAGTAAGCCACAGAGCAGGAGTACCACAAGAGAAAATATTGGAGCAGTGGGAAGTCTGTTCAAGGCAACTGCACAGCCTAGGGATGTCAGATAGACTTGGTAGAAACTTCTCAAATAACTGCTCCAGTAATGTCCTTGCTAAATCCTGACTAGATATGCCGGTCTGATACTAGAGAAAAGACAATATCAGGGATAGTTCAGACAGAAGACTGGCTGAAATTTAAGCAAGAGGAAACTTTAAGCACATATACAGATCTTTGTGCTAATTTTCTGCTACACACATACATTCATAGCACATATTCAGGTCTATATGATAATTCTGTGCTGTACACATACATCCATAGCACATATTAAGGTCTATATAATAACTTTATGCAGCACACATATATCCACTACACACATAGAGGTCTATATAATAACTGTAGTACACATTCACAGAATATATATAGGTCTATATATTAAATATATGCTGCACATATACATATACATCCATACCTGTTGCTTCTTTCTCATTTTGATGATCAAATACCTCACCATAATAATGTAAGAAAAGAAGGGTTTGTTTTGCCTTGAAGTTCGAGGGCATCACAGTGGGGAAATCATGGCAGCAGGAGCTAGAGGCAGCCAGTTACATTGCACTCACAGCAAGAAAATAGAGACAGATAAATGCTACTTCCCAGCTTGCAGCTTGTTTTCACATCTTCATTCAGCCTGGGACCTCAGCCCATGGAAAAGTGCCACCAACAGTTAAGGTGTGTCTTTTCACTGCCATTAACCTAATCAGGAAAATCTTCCCAGAACCCAGAGACTCATCTGTCTAGTGATCTAGGTCCTTCCAAGCTGACAGTGAATATCAGCCAAGACACCTGGGTACATATGTATATGAATATATGTACCTGTGTAGCTATAATATGCAATGTGTATTGTATGTTATTCTAATATGTAATGTATTATATAAAATATACTTTGCTGTGCACATGATATAGATATAGATACATATAATGTAGAATAAAAGATTTATCAAAGACAAGAGCTTCTCCTCCTCACTGATTCACTGACATGTGTTCTGCAGTGACAGTTCACATGCAGGGAAAGAAAGAGCAGCCGCAGATCTTCCACCCTCTATTTCTCTGGCAGAATCTGAAGATGACATCTTCACCTTCACCTTGTGAGCCTGCACCAGAATCACCTGAAACACTGGTCTGGATATCCCTGTAAGCCCAGCCTCCAGAGTTCCTGTCTGCACCAGTCTGTACTTGGTGACTTTTCTAGGCATATGTGCACAAGTGTGTATTCAGACTAAGCAAAGGACCACCAACAGATCATAGAAAAAATTCCTCTCAAGTCTAGCTTAATGAACCAATGATTTCTGGGGCCTCAGGAATATAACAAGTGGTTACTTACAAGAGTATGGACAAATCAAAGGCAGCAGCACCCCTGAAAAGCCCAGCCCAGCATGAGTGACAGCTTACAGAATCTGCATCCCTGGTGTCGCACCCTGCATGGTTTACAGGCACCTCAGCTGGTCAGAACTCTCTTTGCTAGAGCAACTGTTACTGCTTAGAGCCTGGCAGGAGCCTGGTGAATCTTCTTTCAGGAACTTTCTGGGGTTGTGTCTTTTATTTCTTGAGCTTTGTAAGTTTAATTTGTTTCTTTAGTCTTAAGTGACCTCCCTCCTCAACTGTGGAGACCTGACTTTAAATCTGCAGGACCCACAGAAAAAGCTAAATGTGAAGCACAATCATAGGTGACCCAGCACTCCTACAGGGAACTGCAGAATGCAGACAGAAGAAGACCCAGATGCTCATAGCCCAGCACACAGAGCACAAAACCAATAGAAATCCTGTTGAGAACAATATGGAGGTGAAGGACCAATGTTCAGTGTTGTCCACTGATTACTCCATGCCCTTTTATATTAATTCACACACACAATAAAAATTTTTAAAAACATATACATAAAAAATTAAAATGTATTCATTTAACAATCTTAAGCATATACTGATTTCTCTGTATATCAGCCATTAACTGAAGTGTTGAAAACCACTGAGTTTTCAGATGTTTCTAAAACTACAAATTTTCTGAGAGCTACAGTGATTCTTCATCTCGCATTGATAACTAGGTCCATAGCAATAGCAATGGGCTGATAAATAGTGAGGAGCCCCTGGGTACCTAAGAAACTGACTACAGAGGTAAGTCTGTCTCTCCAGCCACATGCCATCAGCTAGCATGGTTACCAGACATGATATCCAGTCATGGAATAATTGTGTAATTCTTTTTATTTTATATTTAAATTGACAGATTAGATTATAACTTTTGTTGAGGTTTCTATTGCTGTGTTAAAACATCATGGCCAAAATAACCTCCAAAGGAAGAGTCTCTGTGGTGGAAATGTTCTTTGTATGATGTAAATAAAGTAACTGGTTTGGCCTATGCACAGCACCGTAGAAGTCGGTGGAGAATCAGAGGACAGCCAGGTAGGAGAAGGGAGGAGTTAGTCAGTCTCCATCTGACCCCCGAAGAAGACAAACATGTAAGGAATCCAGGTGAGCCACGGGGAGGGCCATGTGGCAGACAAATTAATGGAAATGGGTTGATTTAAGATGAAAGAGCTAGTTAGTAATGTGCTTGAGACATGGGCCAAACAGTATGAAGTTAATATAAGCGTCAGATTCATTTCTTTGGGGAAAAAAGCCGTCGCAGACCAGGTACAAACCTCTGGGCCCAAAAGGGCCCAGGAAACCTCTTACAACAGGTCTCTTTCATCTTACAATTCTCAGGTCAAATTCCATCACTAAGGAAATTTAGAACAGAAACTTAGGGCCTGAACCCTGAGGCAGGAGCTGATGCAGAGGCCATGGAAGAACACTGGCTTTTGTGGCTTTCTCATCCTGCTTGTTCATAGAACCCAGGACTACCAGCCCAGGAGTGGGCATCATCCATAGTGAGCTGGGCCCTCCCACATCAATCTTAAATCAGGGAAATGCACCATGGACTTGCCTAAATGACAGTTCAGTGGAGGCATTTTCTCTATTGAGGCTTCCTCTTGCAAAATGACTCTAGCTTGTGTTGAACTGATATAAAACTAGTCAGCATAACATGTATAGGATGTATGATAAAAACAAGCCTCTACTCTCCCCAGGAAGGGCAATGATGACAGATTGAACCATTTTATTAAATCCAACTCACAAACTCATGACTTTACTGGGCTTATTTACAGAGCATGTGTGAAGGCAAAACAGTCTTCAATACTGCTAAGTCCCATCTTCATGGAAACCATATCACAAAGTCCTACTTTCAATCAACTTTCCACTTCCTACATACTCTAGCAAATGCCCAAGATCTTTTGAAGCTGGGGAAGACATGAGAGAGTAGGAACGTTGGTGAAGGTCTTCTGACCCTTCTTTCCCTCCATCCATTAGAGAGTATCACTGGCTCCATCGTCATTACCATGGACCTGGTCATCACTGCACTGTTCTGCTCAGTTACTTTTCATTTACTACAAGACCAACAATTTCTTTACTACAAAATGGCAATGGGATGCTCATGCTATGCTTGGAAGAAAACAGCTATAGCACCATGGGGCACCATATAATGTTTCAAGCATGCATATATTAGGCAGTGTTTAAATCAGAGTGAGCAAAGCCATCTCTCTTAATGGTCATCATTTCAGTGTGGTAAAACTATCCTAAACCCCTCTTTCTGCTTTCTGCAAACACAAAAAACACCATGTCCTTCTGTAGTCACCTATTATGCAACAGAACCTCCAATCTCACTTCCCCAGTATTACTACATCCTTGCACCTGTTGACTAGCCATTTCCAATGCCTTTATGTTCTCTGTCCAGATGATGTTGATTGCTAGAACCTGCTCTCCTTTAATAAACCAATTACTCTAAGGAGCCAGACACAAACTATCATCAAAGGAGAAAAGGAAGCCTCAATTAAGAAAATGCCTCCAGGGATCAGGCAGTGGGTAAGCCTGTAGAGAATGTTCTTAGTGATTGATGTGAAAGGGCCCATTGTGGGTGGGGCCACCCCTGTGCTGCTGGCCCTGAGCAGGCTGGGAATGCAATGAAGAGAAAGTCTCTTGCTTTACCTGAAACATGGTCTCTGGCTTAGAGCTCAAGTGAGTGGAGGGGACTGAGATAAATGTCCTTTGGGGCAAGTAAGTAGCACCCCTCCATGGCCTCTGCATTAGCTTCTGCCTCCAGGTTCCTGCTTTGCTTCAGTTCCTGTCCTGACTTCCTCTGATGATGAGCTATGATGTGGAAGTATAAGCCAAATTAATCCTTTCCTCCACAATTTGCTCTTGGTCATAGTATTTAGAATAGTAACAGAACAGTAATAGAAACCCCAACTAAGACAGACAGTTGAGAAACACTGCAGTGACTTGACAGTTCCAAATATATGATACCTGGCGCTACCATCCTCTTTGTCAAGTATGTTATGTTGAGATAAATCATATGACCCAATCTTTCTACTTCCCCATGAAAGGTTAATAAGTTAGGAATTTCCTTTGTTTGGGGATTTTTTCTGAAGGCCACTCTGGGGCACTTCTCTAAAGAAGTTCCTCTCCATCCCTCCAGCTCCACCATTGTAAGAATTCCCTGCATATAGCAACCATGTGGTAAACACAAGATGGCTGGTGCCTGTAGATCGTGCCAAGTACAGAGGGCATGTCCCTAGGTGTGGCTAAGTAAATCTATGTCCACACATTCTTTTAAAAGGAGCCACCACATAAAAGTTTGTCTCTTTTTCTCTTCAGCTTCTCAGCCCTTGTACTTGCCTGGCACTCTCCTGAATACTCTCTAGTGTGGCACTGGTAGTGTGTGTCTGATCTCATGTGTGAAACCAACGACCATCCATCTCATGAGAACTGTCTCTCTCTTCCTCTCTTATTCTCATTAAATATGTAGTTATATATTTAATGAGAATTTATATATATATATATATATATATATATATATATATATATATATATAAAACATCAGAAGAGAGCATCAGCTCCCCTGGAAAAGAGGTAAGAAGATCATTTTACCTCCATAACCCTGGCAGGCCTTTTAAATCTTGTCCAGATGTAGCTACTTTTTCCTGTGAGTTCTAGAAACCAAATGCAGGTCCTCTGCAAGAGCAGCAGATGTTCATAACTGCTGAGCCATATCTTCAGCCCTTAATGAAGGTCCTTTGGAGGTTTTAAAGAAAGCTTCACCTATGTTTGTACTATTTTCTGCCTGATGTTCTCAATCCCATCTGTAGACACAATCATGTCTCAATGTCCTTTTTAAAATAAACCTCATTCCCCCACCAAAGGCTATGATATATCAGCTTTCCTTCCTCAGGCCAACTACACTCCATTATCACATTTAAGTGACCACTATTCTGCTTTCAACTCCCATGAGCTCAACTCTTATGTCCACGTGTGAATAAGATTGTTGTGTTACCATCTTCTCAGGAAGTATGATTACTTTTCTAAGGCCAGAACTAGGGACAGTTAGATGATAAAGAAAAAGCCAAAAACTTTCAAGGGAACTAAAAGGCTGGGAACCACCAAGGACAATCTGTTCATTACCTTCCTGTCTAAACTGTGACCTGAACAAACCACTGTCATCAACCAACACTCTAACCATCTTATTCAACCTGTAATGTCTTGGACTTAGAGCTCAAGATAGTGGGGGGTACTGAGACAAATGTTCTTTGGGGCAAGAGAATTATTAGAAGGATTATTAGTACTATCGATAGATAGATACACAACATCATGGTATGGACACTGAGGAGAGTTCTGGCCCTTATAGAAAAATGTGAGGTCCCTTATATGTTGCAAAAACAGGGAAGACTCCATGCTATACGATTGATGAACAGCTCACAGTCCCTGCACTCAACCAGCTAAGAAGGTGGGGAGAGCAAGGACAAATAGATGCTTTAGTTCTGAAAAACAAATTTAACCAAAAAGAGAGATTTATCAAATGGTGTGGTGTTGCCTAGCACCAATAGCACCCTTTCCTTGGGGCTTCTTTCTCATTCGAGGCTTCCTTGTGTTTTTTAAATTAAAAGTAAAATGACACTTATAATTACATGAAAAGATACTGATATCTGACATAACATGATCAGAGAGTGAACAAGGTATAAAACATCCAGCAAAGCTGAGGAAATTGCTCAATCATAAAGCACTTGCCACTCAAGCATAAAGACTAAACACGATACTAAGAACCCATGTGACAATGCCAGGCCAGGCAATAGGTGCTATAGCCCCAGCACTGGGTGGTAGAGAGAAATACATCCCTGGGACACACTGTACGAACAGCCTAAACTGATTGGTGAGTTCCAGGCCAATGAGAGACCCTGTTTCAAAGGAGGTGTGTGTTGTTCCTGTAAAGAACATTCAAAGTTATTCTCTGGTATCCACACATACACATATATGCAATTGCATTTACACACAGGTCCACTTAAAACACCTCAACAATTTTCTTAGAAATAAAATAAATGAGTGATGACGACTGAACTATAGTTGCAGAAAAGGCTGTACCTGTGTGAGGGTTGAGTCTGTCAGAGGCTAGTGACTTACTACAGCAAGCAGTGTTCACTGCCCTGGGGTTCAGCCTCCACTCCCAAATGCAGTGGGGATCAAGACCTGCCCCCTCAGGGGCATCAGGGCCATAAAATATCAATATTTGGGCTGGCAAGAGGTCTCAGTTGGTAACAGCTCTTCCTGCCAAGCCTGACAACCTGAGTTCAATCCCTAGAAACTGCATGCTGGAAGGAGAGAACCAAGTCTCACAAGTTGTCCTCTGATCTACACATAATACATATATATATATATATATATATTAGTATTTAATACCCAGAGTGTTTCTTCAATTTTCCTCTTCAGCTCTGGTAAATAAGTCCCAAAAGTCCCAAATAAAGAGAAATGTCAGATACCCTCTGGCAAGCCATTGTTATCATATAACATAAGTAAGCAATACAAAGCAGAACAAACACAAAGATTGTTATTTGTCACATGGGTATTTTTTTGCAGTTACCTTACCTCTGTGAATATATCACCACACATCTGAGAATACATATATATGGGTGCCTAATGTTAAATGTATATATCAGTGATTTAAATTAACTCACAGCAAGTGAGGTCATGGTACATCGTAAGCTAGCATAGCCAATTTTTCCTGACCAATAGTGCTTTTAGCATAAGTGGACAGTTTTTTGTTTTGTTTTATTTTGTTTTTTAATAAACATGATCCTGGAGCTGATGGACATAAACTATAAGCTTTCCCTGCCTGGCTTCTCCTTGTTAACTGCCATGACATATGGCCTGTCACTGAAAAGCCTCTCATCCCGACTTCTGGTAATGAATAGAAGCTGTAGCCAGAGCATCTCCAATCCTCCTGAGAGGAAAAAGTCTACAAAGCTCCTTTGTAAATGGAGTTCAGTCACTAATGTCCATTCATGAAAACAAACCCTGAAACATCCAACTCCTACAATAATATGACTTAAAGGCTTTTTTTCCCCAGTACATTGTGTGTACTAGGAAAAGAAAAGCAAGCGAGAAATGCATTCAGTTATCAACAGGTACCTTTACATTATGGGAAGATTAGTGATTCTTATTGGTCAAATTTCTTCTTTTCTGTATTTTAAGCATTTATAACTACGTAAACTTGTTTTCTTTGTTCATTAATTTGGTTTTCCTATCTTTTTTAATTACAATTTTTTTATTTATTTTACATACCAATCACAGATTCCTCTCATTTCTCCTCCCAGTGGTCATGAGCCTGCTCATTTGTTTGTAAGGCAAGAAAGGTCTCACACAGACCAGCCTGTCTTTGAACTCACTGAGTAGCTAAATGACCTTGAGTCCTGATCCTCCCAGCTCCTCTTCCCAGGTGTTAGGACCCTAGACATATTCTGCCACACCCTACATATGTTTTTTTTTCCCCCCTTTCTTCCTCCAAGTGTTGGTGATTGGACCTCCGGGCTTCGTTCATGTTAGACCGAGCACATCTCTATCCCAGTACTATCTCTATATTAAGGATATATAAACCTATAATGACTTCAATTATAAAGAAGTATATTAATCTAAAACCACATATCTTTCTACCCAATTGTTTTAGTCAATGTTTTATTGCTGGGAAGAGACACCATGACCACAGCAACTCTTATAAAGAAAAACATTTAGCTGGAGCTGGCTTATAGTTTCAGATTTAGTCCATTATCATCGAGACAGCATATGGCAATAAGCAGGCTGATGTTGTACAGGAAAGGTAGCTGGAAGTTCTACATCCAGATCCACAAGCAACAGGATGAGAAAGAGTACCTCTGGGCCTGGCTTGGGCATTTAAAACCCCAAAGCCCACCCTCAGTGACACACTTCCTCCAGTAAGGCCACATCTCTTAAAATCCCTGTCAACTTCTGAATGACCAAGCATTCAAGACTATGAGCCTGTGGGGACCATTCTTATTCAAACCTATTCAAATTAATGTACACAGTCTGCATCATTTTATATAGTCTGTTTCTAACAGAAAAGTTGATACCCAAGGTAAATTCAGCTTTAAAAGTGCTAGGTGCCTGGGCTGGAGAGATGGCTCAGCAGTTAAGAGCATTTGGTGCTTTTGCAGAGGCCACATTTGGTTTCCAGCACCCAAATCAGGGAAGCTCACGGGAACCCTTTAACTCCAGCTCAAAGAAATTTAATGCCTCTTCTGGCCTCTACAGCCACCTGTACACACCCCTATACTGATAAACAGTAGTAAGTAAAATATAAATTTCTTTAAAATGAAGAAATTCTAAGCCCATAAAGACTTGCAAAAGTTGTATAGAAATGGAGCAAGAATAAAAAGCAGGAAAAAAAGTTAAACAACAAGACTATAGGACTGGGAATATACCTGTTGGTAAAATATGAAACTATGAGAGCCTGAAATTTAACCTTAGATGTGTGTGTATTCATATTCATGTGTATATATGTGTATATGTGATATTTATGCTCATGGTGTGTGTGTATTCATATTCATGTTCATGGTGCATATAAGTGTGTGTACATACTTATGTTCATGGGTGTATGTGTTCTATGTGGGGGGTGTGCATGTGTACATATTTGTGTTCATGAGAGTGGGGGTATACATTCATATGGAGAACAAAAGGTTAGTGTCAAGGATTTTCCCCTATCTCTCTTCAGTCTGTTTTTTAAGTCTTCTACTGAACCTAAAACCATCCAGGCCTTTGGAAAAGCTCTAGGCAGCTTCAGAAAGAGTTATGCCTACAATGCTAATGGACCTGAATCTCATCAATTCCCAAAATTCCCTGGCGATCTAATGTGGTCATTGAAGGCAGCAAAGGTTTGAGCCCTGCTGAGGCTGAACAGAAAAAGCTCCACACCTTTCAGATAACATCATGGAAGTAGCTGTCTACATTTCCCAGGCCTGGCTGCACACTCCAGCTGTCCATCATTCCCAGAGTCTTGGCAGAAGCAAGCTGGCCAGAATGCAAGCTTTAAATCCTTCAAATGGTAGACAACACTGCCAGTGTGCCCAGTGTAGCCGAACAGACCAAATTGCTTTAAATGAATTTAAAACCTTAAGACAAGTAAATTCAAACACTGAAAATTTCCATAAAATTTCTTTTGCTGTTTGGGTTCTGGTTGTTACTGTATTTTTTTTTTTTTTTTTTGCAAATGCATCCATTTCTATGAATATATAGACAGTGCCACTCACACTGAAACAATCAATAAAACATTTTAGACTCCACTGGCTCAGACCTTCTTTTATCCAGAAATTCCCAGCCACTTGGGTCTAATCAATGCTTCCAATGAATCCTCTTAGCCATTTTCAGTGGCCCAGGTCATCCTGTTATGAGGAGCACAAATGGAGAAATAACCAGCAGAATTTCCCCTTCAGGCCTGGCGGAAGAGCTCAGTCAGCAAATTGCTTGCAACACAAGCACAGGGGCCTGAGTCCAAACTGTAGAATCATATTTAAAAAGCCAGGCATGGTGATGTATGCTTCTAATCACAGTGGTGGCCAGGTAGACACAGGTGGATCCCTGGGGTTCACTGGCTAGGCACCCTAGCCTAGAGTTAGCTTGGCAAGCTCTGTTCACACACACTTGTAAGCACACACTCATGAGCACACAAACACAAATTTTACTTTGAATACATAGGAACAAACTCAAGAGAAAATAAAATTTGAAAAAATAGCTGTCAAAAAAATCTCAAAGACAGATAAATTGTTACAATTTATCCTCATTATTTTCAAAAGCTGCCAAAATGTGCAAATAATAATGATGGCAATGACAGTGGTGACACATTTTCAAGTAAAATCATCTTTAGTGGCAAACCATTGTGAAGAGCAACTTTCAGGGGCAAAACTGGCTCTGTTCATTGGCCCCTTCCCATCCATCATAATCCTTCTCACCAGTGCTCCTCAGTATTACTCTCTCTGCCCTCTCCTGTTTGAAGAACCTTCTTCCTTTCTATTATGCTGAAATCCTTTTTATCACAAGACCTGGCTTATACCCAATACCTCTCCTTCAGCCAGATTTCTGTGGTCCCTCCATACCTTCCTGCAGAATTTTTTCAGAACCCTCAATGCTATTATCCATTCATTTACAGTGCTGAATCAATTCCTGTTCTGAGTCCTCTGAACTAATATTATGCTCCCACTGTGCCTGCTCTGTTTTCTTGGGTTGCATCCGCTAGCTCTCCTTTGTGTTTCTCAAAGTATGGAGCACAGTGCTGGGCACAAAGTCAATACATATTAATGAAGCAGAGGCAATTTGAGGCAGGATTTGTTGAAAGCTACTATACTCATCTGTAAACTCAGTTTGTTTGCACTTCACCAGAGAGTCACAGAGGAATCCCACATTGCAGATTAGTCTTATGGAGGGAAGTCGAGGCCCTGAAGGAGCAGAGGAGAGAAGACCTCCTCTCCACAGGTCCTCACAAAGGCTTTCCTCATACAATCCCGAAACCTGCTTTGGTGCAACAGGGAGAGGAGAGACCCAGACCATGTGCTGTCAAAAGCTGAGCAGCAGCCTATAAAGGCCACACTGGTAGACAGGGCAATATCCAAAGGACAAAGCACTTACTTGTCACCTGCAATGATGTACATTTGGCAGAATCTAGACTAGTCTGGACGGTGAGCCTGTATCTTGTTGCATTCCTGTGGATGCATTTCCCGACCGGGTCCTGGACCTTGTGACTGGAGAAGGACCTATGAGGCAGTCCCTTCTCTGTTCTTAGCTGCGGATTCCATGCTAGCTTGAAGGCAGAGGAAGCAAGAGAGCTGGGGAAAGTTTTATTTTGTTTGTTTTTTATGTTTGTTTGTTGGAGTTTTTGCTTTGTTTTGCCTTTTCCTTCTTTGTAACTCTGGCTGGCCTGCAACTCACTACAGCTGGGCTGGTCTTACTTATTTATTTACTTATTGGCTGACTTAAAAAAAGCACCTGTCTCTGCCTCCTGAGAGCTGGTATTAAAGACATGTACCACTATGCTCAACTGGGAAAAGATTTGTGTTTTTAATTTCTGTTTGTTTCAGTTGAACTCATCCAGATGTTGACGCAGATGTTAGTATAAAAATCACATCTCTCAACTCAAAAGAGGTTAAGAAAGAGTCTATTCTAGAGTCAGATTGAGTGCCCATGGCCTGGGCACAAAGATTTAAGTGACTTTATCACATCATTCCAAGCCAGCAACAGTTTCACAGTAAGGGATCAAAGAGTTGTAGTGAAAGAACTTTTCAAACATGATGGAAACACGAGAAAGGTTGGTTACAGCAAAGTGGATGTGAAAGCTCTGCTACTGGCTTTTGATGCTAGCTGGTGAAACTGGTGGAAGTCAGTGGTCTGTTTCATCTGTTAGTTACAGACACAGAAGTGAACAGGAATGGCTATGAAGGAAGCCAAAGATAGCCAAGATGATTTGGAATTTTGCTCTGGACCTGCAAAATTCTGACCTCTTTACAATCATTGAGGTTCTAACTAGTTATGAACCTTGCTGAAGGTTTAGTGCAAAGTGACATTCTTTCCAGGGACTTTCATTCACACTGACCAATCATTCTGATCACACAGGATTTTTTCCAGAACACAAAAATCTTGACATTTCAGTTGTCCCTCTTGACTCAGCTCTGCACCAGTAACAAGATCAAATTTACCCTAAATCTAAGCCATCAGGGAAAAATTCCTGTGTGCCAGAAATTCTCATTAAAATCCAGATCTCTAGTCACCCCCTTCTACAAATCCCACCCCAAACTATCCATCACCTAGCAACTTCAGTGGCTCCCTAAGACCTACAGTTTCTCAGCACCTATTGGATCAAGAGGTAAGTGAAACTTCACTCAGACCAGCCAGAGTGCTCAGTCTCCTTGAGCCAGGCCTTGGGATACCATACTTGGAATGTCACACTTATATTTCCCTCCCCTAAACACAGGCCAGCAGGAAAAAACCTGAGGACCATAACTTTCTATTAAAATCCAGTTCACTGGATACCCCCATATACAAAATGCCACCCAGTACAGAATCTATTACCATAGACTTCAGTGGCTATCTGAGACCCACAGATCCTTAGCACCTATTGGACCAAGAGGGTTACCTGATATCAACAGTTCAACAACACCTATTGGATCAAGAGCCCCTATTAGATCAAAAGCTCCTTCTGGATTAAGAGCTCATATATGAACCAAGATTGAATTCCTGAGACAAGGAAACAGCCAGCACCTATTACACCAAGAAAGGCTCACTGCGACACAGAATATGCGACCTCCAAGTGGACCATGAGCACAGATTGAACCTAGAGAGACTTTCTGAGATACAGACACAGACAAAACAGATTGCATCTGTAGGTCCCTGAGCTACAGATAAATCTCCTACATTGATCTAAGGAAGCATTGGGCATATGCCAGCACAAGAATACATATAACAACATAAAGAACAATATGGTATCACTAGCATCTGGTAGTCCTGCAACATCAAGACCTGAATATTCCAATGTAGAAGAAATAGAAGAAAGCACCTTTAAAAAACTTTATGAAGATAATAGAAGCTTTTAAATGGAAAATGCAAAAGTCCCTTAAAAAATACAGGAAAAGACAAACAAAAAAATAGAAAAGATCATCAAATCCCTTAAAGAAAATAAGAAAATTCTCAACAAAGAACCCAAATGGCTAAAAGACATTTAAAGAACTGCTCAACAACTGTAGCCATCAGGGAAATGAAATATCAAAACAACTCTGAGATACTATCTTATACCATTCAGAAAGGCTAAAATCAAAAACACAGATGACAACCTATAGTGGAAGAGATATGGAGCAAGAGGAACACTCCTCTATTGCTGATTGAAGAGTAAACTTGTTCAGCCAATTTTGAAATCAGTATGGTGGTTCCTCAAAAAACTGGTAAACAATCTACCCAATGATCCAGCAATACTATCATTGAGCATATACCAAAGGGATGCACATTCTTACCCCAAGGGCATTCCCTCAACTATGTTCATAGCAGCTTTATTCATAATAGCCTGAATCTGGAAACAACCTATATGTCCCTCAATTGAAAAGTAAATTTAAAAAAAAATATGATGCATTTACACAATGGAGAACTATTCAGCAGAAAAAAAATGACATCCTGAAACTTACAGTCAAATAACTGCATCTGGAGAGTATCATCCTGAGTGAGATAACAAAGACCCAGAAAGATAGACATGTTAGGTATGTACTCATCAGTGGATTTTAGACATAAAGCAAAAGATAATCAAACTATAATCCATAATCTACCAGCAACTATATAACAGAAAGAACTTAAGAGAGACATCCTTAGATCCCCCCCTGGGAAAGGAAAATGGAGAAGATGCCTGAGAAAATTGCAATTATACAGGGAGAAGAATCAAGTGGACTTAAGAAGAGAACATGAGAGAATTAGGATGTTAGATGGGGAAAGCAACAGAGAGGGAGAGTAAAAAAATAGATATCCTAATAGAGGGAGCCATTGTGGGATAAAAGAGAAACCTGGTGCTAGGGAACACTCAAAAACCCACAAGGTGAGCCCAGTTAGGACTCCAAACAATAGTAGAAAGGGTACCTAAACTAGCCTTTAAACTATCATATAATTTACCCCCTAATTGCCATTATAGAATGCACACCCAGGAGCTGATAGAGGCAGATGCAGAGGTTCATAGCTAAACATCATGTTGAGCTACTGGTCCAGCTGAAGACAGAGAGGAGAGATTGCATAATGGATCACGATCATGATGGGGAGACCCATGAAGTAGGCATTCTCATGCTGTTAGTAGCTCTCAGACTCTACAATGACAGCTGATGAATCTTTGTGAAATGGAACTAAACCCTTCAAATGTAGATGACAGTCAAAAAGTGTGGTAAGTTTGTGGAGCCTCTTGCACTTGGGCCAGAGTTTTTCCTGGGTCCATGAACTGGCTTCTTGGAGCCCATGCTTATGAGGCGAACACATTTCTCAGCCTTGATACTAGGGGTAGAAACTCAGTCCTACCTCAACTGGATATGCCACACTGAACTAACTCACCTTGGGAGTCATTGCCCTCTCTGAGAAGTGAAGGGATGGGAGAAGTTTGGGGAGGACTGGGAGAAGGCATGGGAGAGGGAACAGTGGTGGGTATGGAAAAAAAATTAAAAAGCCCACCCAAGCCAAGACCAAACCTGTTGTAGTATGTTTTTTTGGCTTGTCTTGGGTTTGGGAGGTTTGTGACTTGGAGCGCGTGTGGCGTTGGCGGTTTGGACTTTGGTTTGTGTTTGTGGCTTTTGTTTTTTAATTAAAAAAATGAAATTATATGTTTATATTTTTTAATATTGTTTGACTTATATTTTAAGCACATTATTAGTTAGTTTTTTATTTTAATTTAATTTATTTTTATTAATTTGTTTATTAGGTGGCTTTTAGCCCGTGGCTAGTCGGTATTTTTATATGTTTGGTTTTTTGGGGGGTTTGATGGAGAGTGCCTTAACTCTATTTTTTTTTTTACCTGGCTGTCTGATTTTCCACCCCCTTCTATGGTGCCCTGCATGGGTCCAAACAGTTATTTATTTACATCATACAGAAAACATTCTACCACACAAACCATCAAGAAAGCAGCTTCAGAAAGGAAGTTAAAGGGTGAGTACTTGATCTGGCTGTGACATAGGCCAGTCCACTGATGGAGCTGATTTGGCTGATGTGGCTAAGTAGGCCAGTGTCTCCTTTCTCTTTTACTATACTGTCTGTACCATTCAGAGAATGCATGCTAGGTCATGGAGGGTGATACTTTCCAATGAGTAGCTGTGCGTCTTCACAGAACCTCCAAAGAAGCTCCTAAGGAAGCAGAGTCCTGAAGAGCCCCGTCTAGCTCCTTGACTGAAGCATGGGAAGTTAATCTGCTGGGAAGCATTTGTGCCATGAATAAACGATGGTATTGCATTCATACCCTGGTCATTGGGAGTGGGAAGCCTAAGGGGAAATAGATTGTGGGGACAGTTGGGAGCTTGGATTATTCACCAAGAAGCCACATGTCCAGAGAAGTGATGACACTCCTATTCACTTTCAAGCTTTAGAAAGAATAGGCAGCAAGCTCTCCAGGAGCCCTTTAATTTTGATTTGGTTTTCATGCATCATTCAGGATTTCTTTGTGGGTATGTCTATTACTTTCCAGGTTATAGATTTTTAGGGGTTAGGTTTGGTTTTTTATTTTTGGTATGGTTATTATAATTTTTCTTAGTTTTCATTTTTGAAATATACCTTCTAAAATATAACTGTAATTCAAGTCCCAAACTCCCTGGCTTCTAAAAGCTTTTCCCATTGATGCAATTATTTTTGTAATGAAGCAGGTCTGTGACATGTTTTCACAGGGCTGATGTAAGAGAAGAGGAAGGAGGTAGGGAAGGTACAGATTAGACATTAAGTCAATGTTAGATCTCTTCCCTTCACATGCCCCTGACCTTTTCTGGGGAGTAGCAAATCATTATAAAGGCACTTTTAGGACAACATGATCATCATGGCAAGCACCTGGCAGGATTCTTCAGGATCTAGTGGATAAAATACAGACTTCAAGGCAACTAGACTTGGCAAAACCTGTTCTCACTTGGATCCTGTATTTCCTGGCAGTAGGACTCTGAGCAAGGTAATATGCCATAACTGTATTAGCTATGGTTTCTATTGCTGTGAAGAAACATCATCACCATGGCAACTCTTATAGGAAAGCAAACATTTAATTGGGTCTGGCTTATAGTTCAAAGGTTTAGTCCACTGTCATCATAGCAGGAAGCATGGTGGCATGCAGGCAGACATGGTGCTGGAGAAGGAGCTGAGAGTTCTACATATGGATCAGCAGGCAGCAGGAAGAAAGAGAGACACTGAGCATTTGAGCATTTGAAACCTCAAAGCCTAGTGACACATTACCTCCAACATTCCTTTTAATTAAAAAAAAAAAAAAAAAACTTCCTCTGTATTCATTACTGTCCCCCTTTGTCCCAGTGGCTCCTTGCTTCTCTGCCCCCCACCTTACCCCTGCTCTCATTCACTCCCCAGAGAGGTCAAGGAATCCCAAATTAAATCAGTTTGCTCTGGCATATCCAGTTGAGGTAGGACAGAGTCCCTACCCCAAGTATCAAGACTGAGAACGATGTTCCCCCTCAAGGCAAAGGCTCCAAGAAGCCAGGAATAGATTCTGGTCCAAGTGCCAGAGGCTCCAAAAACTGCCCATACCCTTTGACTGTCATCTACATTCAGAGGGTCCAGATCTGTTCCATGAAGGTTCTTTAGCTATCATTTCAGAATCTGTGAGCTGTTATTTTTGGTGATAGTATGTGTGTGTTTCTATTCTTTGAGTTTTAATCTGTGGGATTATCTATTGCTTTCTTAGGTTGAAGTTTTCCTTCTACTGCTTTCTGTAGTGCTGGTTTGTGGATAGGTATAGTTTAAGTCTAGTTTTGTCATAAAATATCTTGTTTACTCCATCTATGGTGATTGATAGTTTTGCTGGATATAGTAGTATAGGCTGGCAACTGTGGTCTCTTAGTGTCTGTATGACATCTGTCCAGGACCTTCTGGCTTTCATTGTTTCCAATAGTATGGTGTTACTTCGATGAGTCTGCCTTTTTAAGTTACATGGCCTATTTTCTTTGTAGATCTTAACATTCTTTCTTCATTCTGTAAGTTTAGTGGCTTGATTATTATGTGGCAAATAGACTTTGTTTAGCTTTCTGTATCTTTATGGAAATTCCTTTTTTTAGATTGGGATTTTTTTTTTGCTTCTATGACCTTGTTGAATATATTTTTTTGTGTGAATCTGAGCTAAAATTCTTGTCTTTATTATATTCCTATTATTCTTAGGTTTAGTCTTTTCATAGTGTTCCAGATTTCCTGGGTGTTTTTGTTATGATTTTTTTTGGTTATTTTTCTTTGACATATATATTTTCATTATCAAATCTTCCATGCCAGAGAATCTCTCTTCTGTCTCTTACATTCTGTTGGATATGCTGTATCTGTGGTTCCAGTTAGTTTCTCCAGATTTTCTGTCTCCAGCATTCCTTCTGTTTATGTCTTTTTTATTGCTTCTATTTTAATTTTTAAATGTGGAAATGTTTCCATCACCTATTTGATTGCTTTTCCTTAGTTTTCTTTATTTTCTTTAAGGGATTTGTTGACGTCTTTCAACTTTTAGTTTGTCTACTCCTCTATTTCTTTAAGAAACTTTTAAATTTCCTCTTTTAAGGCTTCTATTTTCTTCATAAAGTTGTTTTTAAGGTCATTTCCATCTGCTTCTTCTACATTGGAATATTCAGGTCTTGCTGTTGTAGAAACACTAGATTCTGGTGAGGTCATGTTGTTCTTTATGTTGTTATATATATTCTTGCTCTGGCATCTGCCCAATGCTTACTCAAATCAATGCAGGATTTATCTGTACCTGAGGGATCTGATCTTGGTGCAATCCAGTCTGGCTGTGTCTCTATCTCAGGAAGCCTCTCTTGGTTTAATCTGTGCTTATGGATCACTTGAAGGTAGTGAGCTGTTCTTAGTATAATAGGAGCTGACTATTTTTGTGTCTCAGGGATTCAATCTTGATCCAACATGATGTCTTGACCCAAAAGTAACGCTTGATTCTATAGGAATTCTTGATCTAATAGGGGCTCTTGATCCAATAGGTGCTGATAAACTGTGGGTCTCCTGTAGCTGCTGAAGTACCTGGGTAATGGGACCAGATTGGAGGTTGAAGCAGGATTTGTAGGTAGAGTAGTCCCGTGAACTGATATTTTAATGAGGAGTTCTGTACCACTGGGTCTTTCTCTGCTGGCCTGGATTTAGGGGAGAAATGCTTCCTCTACAATTCTATACCCACTTCAACAAGGTCACACCTCCTAATGGCACCACTTCCCATGAGCCTATGGGAACCATTCCTATTCAAACAACCACAATACTAAACCTGTTTCATCTGTCTGGATGCAGTCTTTCTCATGGGTCATTGGTGTTCTTACACCAGTCAGAACTATGTAAAATCTCTTCCTAGAGACAAGTTTCTCCTCTGACTGAAACAAAGAGCTTATCCTCTCCCTTTTCCTAGAGTGAGGAAAGTCTAGATAACCCAAGAGAGGGTCAGAAGTCTGTCCTTAGGACACCATCATTCTTGACAGAATGGTTATAATAAAGGCAACCGGAGAAAGTTAAAAGAAGCCACCTTTAATCCTAACCTGGATGAGATAGGTTATATAAGGGTTCTAGAAACCATTCAGAAAGACAAGCAACTGGCAGAAGCCACAGGCAGAAGTGACCAAGAGTGAGGCTGATGAAGTTGCAAGACAGCTGGATGAGAATTGACTGTGGTGCTTCCTCTGTCTGATATTTCAGCCTTCCCCCAATATTTCAGAGTCTCATTTTCATACAATCCAAATTTGTGCTACTACAGTCTCAGTGTGGGATTGTCAAGGTCAGTTAACCTGTGAACATATCTTTAGGAAATTACCATGACTACATTAATTAAGGTAAGAAGTATCTCCTATTGTGAGTAACACAGTTCCCTAGGCAGGAAATTCTAAAGTACGTAAGAGTAGAGAAAGTGAGCTGAACACAGGATTCCTGCATCTGTTACCCTCTTTTCTGATTGTAAGAAATATCAAGCTCCTACATCCATGATTAGCCTGCAGTGATAGAGGGACATGGAACAGAGCTAGCATCAGCCTGTGTCCCTTATGTTGCTTTTGTCGGGAT
Organism: Sigmodon hispidus; assembly: GCA_004025045.1. Lineage (NCBI taxonomy): Eukaryota > Metazoa > Chordata > Mammalia > Rodentia > Cricetidae > Sigmodon > Sigmodon hispidus. The sequence goes on from PVIH01004480.1 coordinate 38,375, forward strand.
ATTTTATCACAACAGAAATAAAACTACAATAATCACTCACCAAGAGCATCTTGAATGGCTGCCATGCTCCATCAGAACCCTGTGCACCAACCAACAGGGCAGGTGTCTGGACAGACAGGCATTCTCACTATCATCCACTCCCTGGCACTGAGTTTGACAGAATGAATGCAAACTGTGACTCTGATCATGAGAACACTTGTGCCCAGCTTCTGCCTAATGGAATAATGTTACTTTGCAACTCTCAGAGTTGCCCTGAGAATGCCCTGCACTCCAGTTTATCCTTCACTCCTGCCCTGACTTCATCACACACTCACATCCACAGAGTTTGAGCCCCTAAGCTATCCAGCCACCATGAGCCAGATGGCCAGCACCCCACAAAACTAATGCTGGCCATTCGCTGGTATGGTCATCCTGGGCTGTCCCCTCTTAGCTAGCTTCTTTATCTACTTCGATCCTCTTTGCAAATGGCCTCAGCCTGTTTTCTTGTCAGTCTCCTAAATATAGGCTAATGTCACATGCATATGATGTGTGGCTGACTTCAACCTTTCTGCTCTTCTAGGACCCTTGGAACATCACTGAATAGTGTGTGCTCTCAGTAGCTCTGGAATTCTATTATGAGAAACTGTACTACTTTTTTCTTTCCTACCTCACCATAGCCTTCTGTTAGGCATATAAGAAATGTCGTGTGACACTGATGGCCTCTTCAGTCTGACTTGAGCTTTGAATGTGGACCTGATTTCCCTCACACTCCTTGTTTCCCAAACCAAGGGAGAGTAAATTATATGTGCCTCACAGTGTTGCCAGCAACTAGGACAGAATGATCTTACAGTCACAGAACAGCTTCCAAACCCTCCCCCAAGTCCTCCATTCCTTGCTCACTGGTGCCTGAAATTACTTCAACAGAAAGAAGTATGCTTTACTCCATTATTAGAAGTAGGCATTTAAACATAAATTTCTCTGGTTGAGAAAAACACAGTGATTACTCTCTTACTGAATTATAAATCAATAATTCTCTAGAGGCAGGTTGGAGCCGCTGCCGTCACCATGACCCGCGGTAACCAGCGAGAGTTTGCCCGCCAGAAGAACATGAAGAAGCAGAGAGACTCGGTTATGGGAAAGCGCCTCGATGATGGGCTTTCTGCTGCCACCCCCAAGGAGAGGGACTCGGAGATCATGCAGCAGAAGCAGAAAAAGGCAAACGAGAAGAAGGAGGAACCCAAGTAGCTTTGTGTCTTCGTGTCCAACCCTCTTGCCCTTCGCCTGTGTGCCTGGAGCCAGTCCCACCATGCTCAAGTTTCCTCCTGTAGTGCTCACAGGTCCCAGCACCGATGGCATTCCCTTTGCCCTGAGTCTGCAGCGGGTTCCTTTTGTGCTTCCTTCCCCTCAGGTAGCTCCTCTTCCCCTGGGCCACTCCTAGGGGTGAGGGGGTTAGCCCTTCCCAGTGTTTTTTATTGCTGTGGGGCACAACCCAAAGTATTAAAAGTAGCTTTGTAATTCCAATAAATAAATAAATTAAATAAATAAATAAATAAATGAGTCTCAAAGAAATGGGAGAGAATGTTCTGATCTCCATTGGGTGGAGACAGAAGACAATTATGGTCCTTCATTAAAGCACATTCAGTAGTATAATCTAAGTTTAGAAATGCAGGAGGGCAATTGGTAACCGATGTGCATAGTGATATATTTTATTTAATAAAAAGTGGTCTGGAATATCAGCGGACACAGTCACAGAGACAAGCCATGAGAGTCAGGGAATGGTGACCCATTGTAGTGGGATGGTTTTTTGTATGTAATTTTGTAGGTATACAAAAATATATTTCAATTAGATAAATACTCTTCAAACACTTCAAAGACAGAAAATATAATATTTAAAAATTTTAAAAACTTAGACCTTTCTAAACAATAAGACAAGTCAGTTCCTGACAACAGCAATCTGTCTAAAAAATAACATAAAATCTTCATATAAAATTTACTTTATGACAACAGTTACCCACTAAACAAAAAACTATTCTTATATTAACTGCTTAATAATATACTATATGAATTTAAACATACTAGTTCCATAAAAAGGCACCTCTAAACTTTAGCAAAACAAGCCAAAATAGTCCTGCAAATTTCTACTTTCAAAAAAAAAAAAAAAAATCCCAAATATCCTTCATGATATACAGAAAAATGACTAACAAACTATGTCATATTTCTTACATCAATAAGAAGTATGACAAAATATCTAGGTCTATAGGCTAAAGATAATTCCCCATTGTTACAAAAAAAATTTAAATAACTGTCCAGACAGACAAATAACATCTCTGTCATTTCTAGATACTAAAAGTTGTTTACAATCTACAGATTCAATTAAATTCCCATCAACATCCTAATACAATTTTTTACAGACCTTGGAAGAAGAATACTCAATTTTATTTGGAATAACACCAAAGCCAGGATGGCCAAAAAAAACTGTGGGACACAATGAAAGCACTCTTAAGAGGAAAATTCATAGCACTAAATGCCTATATGAAAAACCTAGAGAAATCTCACACTAGAAAACTAAAAGCTCATCTGAAAGCCTTCAAACAATTAGAAGCAAGCTCACCTAGAAGGAATTGACAGCAGGAAATGATCAAACTTAGAGGTGAAATCAATACAATTAAAACAAAAAGAGCAATACAAAGAATCAATGAATCTAAGAGTTGGTTCTTGAAAAAGTCAACAAGATAGATAAGACCTTAGCCAAACTAATCAAAAAACAGAGAGTATTCAAATCAACAAAATCAGAAATGAAAAGGGAGACATAAAAATGGACCCCCAGGAAATCCAGAAAATTATCAGATCATACTTTGAAAATCTGTATTCCACAAAAATGGAAAACCTAGAAGAAATGGACAGCTTTCTGGACAGGTACTATCTACCAAAATTAAATGAAGATCAGATTAATTACCTAAACAGAAGCATAACCCTTAAGGAAATTGAAGCTGTCATTAAAAGCCTCCCCAAAAATAAAAGCCCTGGTCCAGATGGTTTCAGTGAAGAATTCTACCAGACATTCAAAGAAGAATTACTACCATTACTCCTCAAACTATTTCACATAGTAGAAACGGAAGGACTACTGCCAAATTCCTTTTATGGGCCCACAATTACCCTAAAACCCAAGTCACTCATAGACACAACAAAGAAGGAAAATTACAGACCAATTTCCCTCATGAATATTGATGCAAAAATACTCAACAAAATTTTGGCAAACTGTATACAACAATGTATAAAATATATTATCCACCACGACCAAGTAGGCTTCATCCCAGAAATGCAGGGCTGGTTTAACATAGGAAAAACTGTAAATGTTATCAATCATATAAACAAACTAAAGTAACAAAACCACATGATCATATCTTTAGATGCTGAAAAAGTCTTTGACAAAATCCAACACTTCTTAATGATTAAAGTCCTGGAGAGATCAGGAATAAAGGGAGAATACCTAAATATAATAAAGGCGATTTACGAGAAGCCGATAGCCAGTATCAAACTTAATGGAGAAAAACTCAAAGCAATTCCACTAAAATCAGGAACTAGACAAGGATGTCCTCTCTCCCCTTATCTATTCAATATAGTTCTCAAAGTTTTAGCTAAAGCAATAAGGGAACGAAAAGAGATTAAGGGCATACAAATTGGAAAAGAAGAAGTGAAACTATTTCTATTTGCAGATGATATGATTGTATACATAACTGACCCACAAAATTCTCCTCAGGAACTGCTACAGCTAACATCTTCAGCAATGTAGCACGGTACAAGATTAACTCAAAGAAGTCAGTAGCCCTTCTATGCACTAAAGATAGAAGAACTGAAAAAGAAATAAGGGAAACATTACCCTTCATAATAGCTGCAAATAGTATTAAATACCTTGGAGTAACTATAACCAAAGAAGTAACAGATCTATTTGACAAAAATTTTAAATCACTAAGGACAGAAATTGAAGAGTATATCAGAAAATGGAAAGCTCTCCCATGATCCTGGATAGGTAGGCTCAACATAGTAAAAATGGCAATTCTACCAAAAGCAATCTACAGATTCAGTGTACTCCCATCAAAATCCCAACACAATATTTTTTGGACTTTGAAAGAACAATACACAATTTCATTTGGAATAACAGGAAAGCCAGGGTTGCCAAAACAGTTTTGCTCAACAAAAGAACCTCAGGAGGCATCACCATCCCTGACTTCAAGTTATGCTATAGAGTTACAGTTCAACCACTTTGGAATGCAGCATGGAGGTTTCTCAGAAAACTGGGAATCAATCTCCCCAAGGATCAAGCAATACCACTCTTAGGCATATACCCTAAAAACGCACATTCACACCCCAAATGCATTAGGTCAACTATGTTTATAGCAGCATCATTCATAATAGCAAGAACCTGGAAACAACCTGGATGCCCCTCAACTGAGAAATGGATTTACAAGCTGTGGTACATCTACACAATGAAGTTCTACTCAGCAGTAAGAAAAAATGATACTCTAAAATTTGCAGGCAAATGGTTGGATATGTAGAATATCCTCCTGAGTGAGGCATCACAATCACAGAAAGAGAAGCAAGGGATGTACTCACTCATTAGTGGACATTAAAAGAAATATGAGAGAGATGTCATTGTACACAAGAACTCAAGGCTAGAATATAGCTAAGTGTCACAATGCCTCACTTTCTCATTGATGGCCTCTGGCAGAGGGGTGGGTAAGGAACGACTTGTTTTCTTTAAGGATCTGGCCACAGGGAGATTAATTATGTTCCAGTAAGCAAATTAGCAGTATGAATGGGCAGTTTTGTAAATGAGGAGATCATAAGAGTGGGCATGATAATGGGAGGTCTGATATCTGAATTTGATGGGGTGCATGATGTAAAAGCACCAAATAATATATATATATGTGTGTGTATATATATATATATATATATAAAAGCTAAAAAAGGAAAAGGATGTAATATGATTAATATCAGGGTTTCTCTTGATGTGGAGAAGAGAGAGTGACTGGAGGGGGTGGGAGGAGAAAGAGAACTTGAGCAAGGATATACACGGATAGAAAATGTGACTTTATTGATAATAAAAAAAGAACAACAAAAAATATAAAATAAAAATAAAATTCTTAATCTCATATATTTTGCATTGGCATGGATTTTGATATATTGATAAAATATATGATTATTTTTTCTTACACTATATATATATGTATGTATATATAATTGTATTTTTGTTTAAAGAACTTTGCATATTAAAACATCAGTGTTTCACTGGCTTTGTAACTTGTAAAGACTAGGTTTATTTTTTTAAGTTTTATGGAATAATATGATATGTGTTTGTTATAGTTCTTTAAGTTACAGTAGAATTTGGTAATAAGTTCATATTTACCTGTGTTTGTTTTTGTCATTGTTATTTTTTATTTTTAGTACAAAGTATTTTATGAGTATTTTAAGTATTACAAGATTACAAAGTATGCATTTGTTAAAATCATTCATTGAATTTAGGTTTAATTTTGCTATTTAAACACTCGCTAGTTTTTTTTTTAAGAATCTTCAATTTATTGAAACAAATTTATAGTGTATATCCTTATAATTTTTGGGAATTTCATTCATATCTGTTCATATATTTACCATTATTACAAAAAAGTTGCCTACACTTCCTTTTTACTTAAATAATATTATATCCTCTTATAGTCTTTGATATAGTTAAAAACCTAAAAAGTATAAATATAGTTTTTCTTAATTATTTTAAAAAATATATTAAACATAAAACTTTAAACTCACAAAAATAAAATAAATAATAAAATATTTTCTTTAATTTTGTTAATACAAATAGACTAAATATTATAAACATAATTTTTACTTAATAACTGTTCTATTATGTATAATTTTACTATATTAAAATTAAAATCTTCCTTTTTAATTAAACCAAAAAAATTTGGTGGGTCTGTTCTCTGTATGAAATTCTGTAAATAAAGCACTGTTTTGGCCTGTGTCGGGAGCTATATAAATACGGGCCATTGGGCCACAGCCACATAACAAATAAATTAATAAAAAATAAATTAAACTAAAATAAAAAACTAATAATATTCCTAAAACATAAACCAAACAGTATAAAATTAAAATAAACATCTAAATAATTAAAAAAAAAAACCACAAACAAGTCAAACTTCTAGCCCAAATAAATCCAAAAACCATTTACAACAACCCATGCCTTTAATACCATCTCTCAGAGAGGCAGAGATTCCACATTTCTTTGAATTCAAGGCCAAACAGCCAGACAGCAATAGCACACATCTGTAATCCTATATCTAGGAAAGTTGAATCAGAAAGTAAGGTTGCTGAGCGGAGAGAGAGAAAGGAGAAGTTCAGCTTTCCCTGCAACTTCCCTGCTTGGCTGAGAGGTTTGAGGTTGGAGGATTTGGTGAAACAGGGCTGAGTAATTAGCTGGATGAGAAGTAGCTGTGGTTTGTTTGTCTATCTCTCTGATTTTTCAGCTTTGTCACAATGTATGGCCCCGAGATTTTATTATAATACTAAATAGAATTCATGCAATACCTGTGTGATACTTTCCTTTAATTGTCAACTTTACACAATTGGGAATCACCTAAGAATCAAGTCTCAGTGGAAGATTATCTACATTGGATCAGCCTGTGGGTGTAACTGTGTGAGATTTTCTTGATTGTCAGTTGACGTAGGAAAACCCACCCACTGTGAGTGACATCATTCCTTTGGCAGGGGACCCTGGAGAAATGGAAAAGGCACACTGAGCACAAGCATGCATGCATTCATTGCTCCTTGCTTTTGACTGTGGAGGTGACATGACTTGCAGACTCTAGTTCCTGTTCCTTGACTTCCCTGCAATGCTGCCTGGAACCCGGATCTATGAGCTAAATAAATCCTTTCTCCCTTAGTTTGCTTTTGCCAAGGTATTTTATCATGGCCACAGAAAAGGAAAGTAATAACATGTTAAGATATAAAATACAAACATATTTTGGTTTAATAATTTCTCTTGTGAGCTTTCCCTGGAGATAGCCTTGGGGCATGCAGAAAGAGAGAAATACCAGAATGTTCCATAAAGAATACTTCATAAAGAAACTAAGAATTCAGGAGCTAGGAGATGGCTCAGTAGGGAAGAGAACTTGCTCTACAAGCAAGAGAACCTGAGTTAGTATCTCTAGCACTATGGCTAAGGCATGACATGCACCCTGGAAACTCAGTATGATAGAGGGTAGAGACTGGAGGGCTGCTGAAGCTCAAGAGCTAGCTGCCATTCTTGCTTCAGGTTCAGTGACAAAACCTGCCTTAAAGGTCTAAGGCAGGTAGTAAGAAAGGTACTCAATATCCTTTAGCCTTCACATATATACAATAGGAATGCATAAATATACCTCACACATACAGTTCATGCACATTAATACACACTGCACACAAACAGATTCACATTAATACACATTGGACACATATATAGATGCACACAGACATGCATACTGCACACATGCATATTCATATACACTACACAAATATACACAGGTACATAGACACATATACCTCACACATACATCACATACACATCCATACAAACCACACACATATACCACATATACATACATACACACTACACACAGATACACATACATACACAAAAATCTATTCACATGACCCTTTATAGGAATGTGGCTCAATAACCTGTGATGCTTCTATACAATAGGATGTTAGGTATCAATTAAAAGGAAACTATGTAAATGTAACTGGGCTGTTATGAAAAACTTTAGAGATGGTTTTAAGTGAAAAATAAATATAGCTTTAAGATAACACGAGAATAATTACACCCAGAGCTTGGAAGATGGCCCAGTGGATAGTGCTGTACACAAGTATAGTAACAGGGCCCAGATGCCAGAAAACACATAAGTGACAGGTGGACACAGTAGCCTACCTGCAATTTAATATGCACAGATAAGCTGGAAAATTCTGGATTCTGCTGAAAAACTGTCTCAATGAATAAGGCAGAGAGTAATCAAGGAAGACCCCTGACATGGACCTTAGGCCTCCACAAGTGCACTCATACACTTGCACATACACACATGTCCACACACATGCAGACCTACACACCATACATACCTATGCATGCAAAAACTTATTGAAAAAAGAAAAGGAATAATTATACTCATGAATTAAAAAATAAACATTTTTTTCTTAAAATAAATTGTATCAGTATTCAAAAATATAAGGAAAAGATATAAAATGAGACAGCAAAAACAAGAATGGCTATGTTTAAAAGGTGACACGTAGAGGGACATTAGTTGTATTTGAACTTTAGTTGCAATGATAATGCATTTACTATATACATACATAATTGAAAACTTTTAGTAGTGTTAATAAAGTTGGTGATGTTAATAATCCTATGTAGTACAAACTATAATGCTAAAGCTATACAAAAGCTCTCAGGATTTGTGGAGCTCGGCGGGTGAAGCATGTGCTGAGAACCTGCTTTTGTTCCCCAGACCCACATTAGAGAGATAGAGGAAGAGATAGACATACATCAGCTTGGCAAGTAGAGAGGAGGATCCTGGGAGGACCCGGGGCTTGAAAGCCAACCAGTCTGATGGAATCAGTGGCCTCCAGGCATACCCCGGGCTGCAAGGAGAAACCATGGCCCTGCCCAGCAACATCATGGACTGTGTGATATATATGATATAAAGACATAAAGAATATATCAGAATATAATTTTATTAAAATTTAAAGAGTGAAGGAGGAAGACAACTAACTGTTAGGAATTTTCCTTGGGAAATGTGACATAAATATTCTATTTATCCCAGCCATGGAACCAAGAACAAAAATATGATTTTCCCCATTTCTAACTCCACAAAGCAGCCTTTATTCAGGTTCCTTACAAAAGTACAAGGATGATTCTAGGGGATAAATAACACAAACACAGGAGCATCACTGAAAAGCCCACCCTAACCCCACTGACACTTCATGGTGCTCCCTGCTAACTATGTGACTGTTTGAGAGCTCAGGGAGTCTCTTCTCCAAGTGTCAGAATTATACATCACTGTTTCCTAGACCAAAAAAAAAAAAAAAAAAAAAAGAATAGACTCACAGGCAGGGTGGTCCTTTACAATGTGTCCCTCCAGACAATGGAGCTGTCTGTTCTCAAGGTGAGCTGCTCACTGCACTTAACCCATCAAGATCATTCTCATAGCTATGCCTGGAGGCTTGCCTCCTAGAGATTCCAAATCCTGCCAAGTTGACAGTCAACAGTGACTGTGTCTCAGTCACTGTTCTGTTGCTGTGAAGAGACACCGTGACCAAGGCAACTCTTATAAGGTCCAAATGTCCAGGCTAAGACAGGCCAGAAACTCTTACTACAAATGGTGTTCCAACTTGGGGTACAATCTACATGGACATGAAAAAGCTTTAAAAGATTCTAAAAGTAAACAAAAACAGCTTCCCAGTTGTGTCTCTCAGGTGGATCATGGTACAGAGGGGAGTTCAAGCTTGAGCTACAAAGTGTGGTGCTTTTAGCTTAAGTTGCAACAAGGTGCCACATTTTGTACCTTGGCAAATTAAAGGTATGGACAGAAACAAAAAGAAATAAGAAAAGAGATATACAATAAAAATAGATTTTTTTTTAAAAAAAAATCTCTCTAAACAGTATCCAGTATCTTTAAAAATGTAGGCTTCAGAGAGAAAAGGAAAAGAAATAAAGTTCTTAAAAACAAAATAGAGTAAAAAAAAATAAGTCATGCAAAAATGAAAAATACAAGGAGTGTCTGGATATTGTGTTATTGTCTTGTCTTTAAGATTTTTGACTGCAAAGGAAGTAGTAAGAGCTACTAAAAACATTTGATTATAAATGCTGCTGAATTAATCCAATGTATAGATTTTGTAAATGAGTTGATTTTCAAATTGAAATAAAAAAATATACTATTTAGGAGAGCAGAAAAAAACCTACTTTTGGAGGTTTTCTTTTTATTTTCACAGAAAATGAGAGGCTGCGTACTTGTTCCAGGTTAAAGAAAATAAGGTTTGATCCAGGAAGACTACTGAAAAAAACCTCTGATATAAAGAGATATACAGCTTCATAGCTGCCGAATAAGATAATCCAACCTCAGGACCTCATAAGATTGCCAGCTTTTCCAATCAATAGAATGTATGGAAAGCTATGCCCAAATTCCAAAATATTGTTTATAAATGTTTGCTTTTATTACAAATGGTTAGAGATCGTAGTCAAACTCTTTTTAGGGAAAAAAGTGGGGTATGCTATAGAAATGTTCAAAAAGATAAATTACTGCATATACTTTGATCAAAAAAATAACCATTAATTTCAAAATATTTTATATTCATATAGATTTTGATATATTGACAAAAATTTAGGTTAATTTTGTTATTCCATATGCATTTTTTTACTTTTGTTTAAAAAATTATGTTTGTCCAATTCTAAAAATGTAATGTATAATTAAGAAATACAGATAGTCATTTCTGTGAATCAAACTTATAGTCATGTTAGTTAGGCTTTTTAAGAATACAAAACTATATTTTAATTAGTTAGGTAATCTTAAAATACTTCAAAGACCTACAGAATATGGCATTTAAATTATTTTAAGAACTTAGATTTTTCTGGACATTAAGATGGTTTTGCTTCTGGCAGCACCAATCTGCTTAAATAGGATGATGGGCATCAAAGAAGCTCCATATGGAGTTAACTTTCTTTGTGGCAAAAGGAGCCACTGGGTAATAAAGTGTTCTTGCCTCAACTGATTGACAGTATGCTGTGTAAAATGGACATGCAGTGCCCACAAGAAAGTGACCTCTAAAGTTTTCCAGAACATATAGAGATGATCGTTTAGGTTCCTTCTACCCAGAAAGCTGCCTTTCTGCAGGACACAGGGAGAAGCAACTGACAAACTGTGCCAGAATGGACTGAGCAGTCTTTCAAATTTCCTGCTTCACTGAAAGGTCCACCAGAGACTCTAGGCCTGTAGGCTGAAGATAGATGCCACAACTTTACAAAGAAACTTTGGGTGATTCTTCAGGCAGCAGATGTCATCTCTGTCTTTTCTAGATTTTGGTGAAAGACCCCAACCTCAAAATTTCCACAAGGCCAATTAGCTGGGAGTCATCCTGTGGGCAAAGCCTCAGTATATCAGTCAAGGTTTCTTGAAAAGATAAGGAAGGCCATGGGAGGGTGAAGAGACTGGGAGTGTCTAATCTTAACACAAACCAGATGTTCACAACACCTCCAGGATCAAAAACTTGCCCCAAAGTTGAACCCCACCACATCACCCCTTAGCAGGAATTTTATATGTAATTCAAAGTAGCTAATGAAGATATGATATATGTCTTTATGATTAATCTAATAAGGCTCACTGTATAAAAAAGAGAGAGTGTTCTTTGTAGGCGCGCTCAGTTAGCTGAAGCTGCTGATTGCCCACAGGTGCCTATGTATTAAAATTACCTCATGCCATTTACAGCCTGGTCTCTGTCTGAATTCTTGAAGTTGGGGTGCCTGAGGGTCTTTCATTTGGAAGTTGCTTGTAATTTCTGTTCACTCAGGTAATATTATATCTGTCTGTGGTTTTGATGAAGTTGAAGATTATTACAAATATAGTTTTTCTTTGTTAAAATAAAATGTAAATTAGATATGAAACTTTGGGCTTATAAGGATAAGGCAGATAATAGAATATTTTCTACAATTTTGCTAACTACAAATAGACTAGATGTTGTAACTGTAATTCTTGCTTGATAGCTCCTTTGTTATATGTAATTTCACTATGATAAACTTGAAATCTTTTTGATTAGACAAACAAGGGGAAGTGATGTGGGATATCTTTCTGCATATTGAGAATTATCATTGGATAGTAAAGAACTATTTTGGACTATGACGAGGCATCATAAAAGCAGGCAGTAAATCTGAGCATAGATAAAGGAGAAAAAAGGCAGAGTCAAACAGAGATGTTGTAAGTTGCGACTGAGAGAGGAAGATATAAAGTTAAGTCACAAGCCAGGACTACCTAGCAAGACTATGTTGCATAAAAAAGAAAAAAGTAAAAACAAATATGGCTACGGAGGTCTTGGGTGGTGTGGGGGTAGTGTGAGTGGTAGGTTAAAAGTGATATAGGGTTGAGTGCAGTTCTTTATTAGCTGGACAAACACACCACCAAGCTGCCTTCTAGATACTTATGCCTATACTTATGGAGACTGCTACTCTATCTTAATTAGTGAAACTTCCCTTTATAATATAAGGCAGTGAGCACAGAGATGCATGGCTGCTCAAATTACTGAGAGTAAGTTATGGCTAATCAATCACTCAGTCCTCAACAAGACATTAATGCCACTCCCTCTAAGGGAACAATAGAGAAGAGAGGAAGGGAAGGGAGATGAAAGGGTATTCTGTGAGCATGACATAGCCTGTGCAATTATGACCTCATTGCAGCTAGAGCTACCATCGATGGGCCTGCACAGAATAAACCTATCAACAGTCAATCATAGATAAAAGAGGGACCATGTGGCCCTCCCCTTTTCCTGCTGAACCCTGATCTACTGATGGAATCTAAAAAAGGAACAGTGAATTACAAAACATAACAGACATGAACCTGTGAAAGGGACCTGTGGACATGGGGATGGGAAAGGGTAAGAGGTGAGGGGACAGTAATCAAAGTGCACTACATATATAGATGAAATTATCAAAAGAAAAAAATAATTAATTACAGTTAGTTTAACAAAATAAAAAGGAAAGTGAGAAATACATTATATTGGAACAACTTTTTGGAAGAAGTTAACCAAAAAATTGTGATAGACTCCTTGGCTTCCATGCTTAGAATCTGTTAATTACCAAGCCCAAGACAAAGGAGGAGTTTGTCCCATTCCATGAGTACCTCATTTCCAAGGATATCTACAGGGGTTGTTGCTAAGATTTTTGGGTAAAGCATCTACTACTCCAAATGGTATGCCCTTCCATCTCCCTTGTCACATGTGCAAGATCTTTTTAGGTGAATGTGTGATGACTAATATGGACCATCAATTGGATGAGATTTAGAATAGCCATGGAAACATCCCTGGGCACCTGCTGGAAGTTATCTAAATTAAATTAATGAAAAGGGAAGACCCACCCTGAATGTAAGCAATGTTGTCTTATAGGCTGGGGTCTCTAACTTAATAAAGAGATTGGAGGAACATAGTGGGAGAGAACTGGGAGGTGGATATGAGATAAGTATATTGTATATGTGTACATGTATAAGATTCTCAAACAATAAAAAGAAATTTGAAAGAAAAGTGAGCTGAACACCAGCATTCATCGCTCTCTGCTTCCTGACTCTGGCTGCAAAGTGACCAGCTGCCTCCTGCTCCTTTATCATAATGGATTGTGCCCTTCAAATGTGAGCCAAAATAAGCCCTTTCTTAAGTTGTTTTTGTCATGACAATAAGATGTGTAACTGATACAGAAATTATGACCCCCCAAATCTACCTGCTAATTTGGCGAAGGCAGTAAAGAGAAAATTAGTCTAATAAAAACATAGATGTGTTGTGACAGGTGTCATAAAACATGACATGCTATACATGGATGAGAGGTAATGGGTTTCACACAGCATGATTTGCTAGGATTTCTAAGGGTAAACTAGAGAAAGTTGAGTAACCGTTTCAGAAGAGGAAGACTGCTGAAAAATTCACCATTTTTCTGAAACAATATATAAAACTTTACAAGGCAGAATAAAAAAATATGTCTCTTAGGGATGACATGAAAGCTTCCCCATCTCAAAGAGGAGGAGTAACTACAGCCACAGCATAAGTCAGATCCTCAGGAAATCAGTGCTGTACTTTATTTTACGTTTATTTATTGAAGGAGGAGTGGGTGGTAAAGGTGAGCTACAGTACAAATGTCAAGGTAATTGAGTTCTCCTCACTAGCCATGTGGGAGCCAGGGCTGGAACTCAAACCGTCAGGCTTGACAGCAAGCCCCTTTATGTGCTGAGCCATCTCACAGTCACAGAAATAGACATTTGTAAATGTCTTTGAAGAGAAAAACAAAAGGAAGGGAAAGAGCAAAAGGCAGCACCCTGAAAAGAAAGGAAGGCTTTGGGGAAACTTCTCCTAGACACTCCACCAGAGCCACAGAGGGAAGTCACTCTTTACAATGCCCTTCCTGGGCCTGTGAGATGACTCAGCACATAAAGGAGCTTGCTGCTAAGCCTGATGGCCCGATTTTAATCCCCACACTCTACATGGTGGAAGGAGAGAACAGAGGCTCACAAAATATTCTGTTGTCCACTCACATCACACACACACACACACACACACACACACACAGGTACACAATATTTTAAAAATGAAATTAGGGCCTGAGGGATAGCACAGTGGTCAAGAACACTCATTGATCTTGCATCCTTGAGAACCTAGATTTAGTTTCCAGAATGCACATGGAGGTTTACAAGCACACATAACTCCAGTTCTGGTGATATGATATAGCCTCTTCTGAAGGCACTAAGCAAATGTATGGTTCACATACACATGAACAAGCAAAACAGTCATAAAATAAAAAATAAATATTAAAAAAAGCTTTTAAAAAATGGAACTTAAACCTCAAAGAGAAAAAAGACAGATATAAAGACAGACATTACTTCACAGTAGCTTTTCTACAAGAAAGAATAAAGTTCCCAGAACATAGTAAACTTCTAAATGACAAGAACCTGCTTTCATGGAAATAGACAAATTGTGAGAAGCAGAAACCCAGAAGCCAGGTGCACAGAGATATAGTAGGACAGCAATGAAGTAAGAAAGTCAAGCTCCCTGTCAGCTCCAAGGTCTGTCCCTTGTAGAACATAGTGGTATTTATACAAGTCCAGGTTACTCTGCCATCCAGCTACCTGAAGCACAAAAGGTAGCAAAAGACCCAGACACTAGGAAATTCTGATGGGGTTTCATAGTGAAAGAAAAGTTCAGAAGAGCAGCAGAAAACATGCCACAGTCCAAGCCATGATTAATTGCCAAAGACTGGAGTGGCTGGAGGAGCTGGGAGGAGGGTGAGGTCAACCCAGGGCAGGGGGAAAGCAGCATAGGCAGGAAGGCCATTTGAATAAGATGAACTAAGGACTTTGAAGAAGACTAGCCTAGAAATTTGACTTGTGTTACTTTTCTTTATTAATTATTAGTGTATTATCCTGGTTTATTTCCATTACTGTGATTAAAAACAATACCCTGACCAGAAGAAACTTAAGAAAGGAAGGTGTTTGGTGGGGCTCACAGTTTCAGGTCACTCCATTCTAAGTAACAGGAGCTTAAGATATATCCCATTCCATTCAAAGTCAAGAACAGAGAGAAATAAGTGCCTGTGTGCTTGCTTGCTTATGTTTGGCTCCATGTCTCCATCCTTAAACACTTCAGGTCCCATGCTTAGGTAATGATGCTTCCCACAGTGGGCTATGTCCTTCTACATCAACAAACAATCAAAACAACCCTCCACAGACATACTCATAGACCAAGCCAATGTAGAAAAATCTTCATTGAGACTACTCCCCAGCAAGTCTATAATCCCACCAAAGAAAAACCCAAAGAAGGGAAATACCAATGTTAACACCAAAAATAACAGCAAATAACAATCATTCATCATTAATATCCCTAAATATTAATAGAATCAATTTACCTATGAAATGGCACACCATAACATGACGGATACAAAAACAGAAGCCATTCTTCTGCTGCATACAAGAAAGGCACCTCATCTTCAAAGACAGAGTAAAGGGTTGGGGAAAAACTTTCCAATCAAATGGTCCTAAGAAATAAGCTGGAGTAGTTGCCCTAATATAAACAAAATAGACTTTAAACTAAAAAGAATTCTTAGAATTTAATGAAAATGAGTCCACAATATGCCCAAACTTATGGGACACAATGAGGGAAGTCTTAAGAGAAAAATATATAACAGTAGATGCCCATATGAAGAATCTAGAGAAATTTCACATAATAAAGCTAACTTCACAGCTGAAAGCTTTAGAAAAATTAGAAGTAAACTCACCTAGAAGAAGTAGACAGAAAGAAATAATCAAACTCAGGGCTGAAATCAATGTAATAGAAACAAAGAAAACAATACAAAGAAACAATGAATCAAAGAGTTGGTTCTTGGAGAAAGTAACAAGATATATAAACCCTTATCTAAGTTAACCGAAATGCAGAGAGAAAGTATTCAAACTAAAAGAGTCAGAAATGAAAAAGGGGAACTTAACAACAGACACCCTAATTCTGTAGCCTTAATGGTCATAAGTGAATTCTAGATCTGCACTGGCCAATAGGCCACATTTCTAGATCAAGGTGATGGTACTTGCTCTTCCCTACAACAAAATAACCACAGACCCCCAGGAAATCCAGAGAATTATCAAGTCATATTTTGAAAATCTATACTCCACAAAATCAAAAACCTAGAAGAAATGGACAGCATTCCAGACAGGTACCACTTAACAAAATTAAATCAATATTACATTAAATACATAAACAGACCCATAACCCCCAAAAGAAATTGAAGCTGTCATTAAGAGTCTCTCAAATAAAAAAGGCCAGGCCCAGATGGTTTCAGTGCAGAATTCTACCAGACATTCGAAGAACTGATACCAGTACTCATTGAACTGTTCCATATGGTAGAAACTGAAGGAACATTGACAAACTCCCTTTATGAGGCCACAATCACCCTGATATCCAAGACACTCAAAGATGCAACTAAGAAAGAATATTACAGACCAGTCCCTCTAATGAAGAATGATGTAAAGTTTCTCAATAAAATTCTGGCAAACTGAAACCAACAACAAAATTTAAAAAAAAAAAAAAAAAAATCGTTCACCACAATCAAGTAGGCTACATTCCAGACATGCAGGGATGGTTCAACATTCAAAAAACTGTGAATGTCATCCATCATACAAGCAAAAAAAAAAGAAAAAAAGGCACATAAACATCACATTAGATGCAGAAAAAGCCTTTGACAATATCAAACAATCCTTCATTTGATAAAAGTCTTGGAGACATTCGGAATACAGGGAAAATACCTAAATATAATAAAAGCGATAGATAGTGAGCTGCAAGCCAACATATAACTAAATGGTGAAAAACTCAAAGCAATCCCACAAAAATCAGGAACAAGACAAGCCTGACCAATCTATCCTTATCTATTTAATATATTTCTCAAAGTACTATCTAATACCATATGAGAACAAAAATTAGCAATATTACCAAAAGCAATCTACAGATTCAATACAATCCCCATCAAAAGACCAACACATGTTTTTATAGAACTTGAAAGAACAATACTCAACTTCATATGGAATAATAAGAAACCCAGGATTGCCAAAATTATCATGCTCAATAAAAGAACTTCAGGAGGCATCACCATTACTGATTTCAAGCTATCCTATAGAGCTACAGTAATAAAAACAGTCTGGTACTGGCATAAAAGCAGACTTGTGAATACTTGGAAACAAATTGAAGGCCCCAACATTAACCTACACACCTATGAGCACCTGAATTTTGACAAAGACACCAAAAACATTCAATGGAAAAAAGGTAGCATCTTCAACAAATGGTATTAGCATAATTGGATGGTAGTATGTATAAGAATGCAAATAGATCCAAATCTATCACCCTGTACAAAACTCAAATCCAAGTAGATCAAAGACCTCAACATACACCCAGCCACACTGAAATTGATAGAAAGAAAGTGGAAAATACCCTCCAACACATTGGCACAGGTGACCACTTCTTATATATAACACCAGTAACACAGACACTAAGAACAACAATTAATAAGTGGACCTCCTGAAACTGAGGAGCTGCTGCAAGGCCAAGGTCATAGTCAATAAGACCAAATGACAGCCTACAGAATGGGAAAAGATTTTTATCAACCCTAAAGTTGACAGAGAATTGATCTCTAAAATATATAGAGAATTCAAGAATAACCTAACTAAAAATAACCTAATTAAATAACTTAATTAAAACTGGGGTTCAGACCTAAAAAGAATATTCTCAGCAGAATTACAAATGGTTGAAAGGCACTTGAAAAGTGCTCAACATCTTTAGCCATCAGAGAAATGGAAATCAAAATAACCTTACACCTGTCAGAATGGCTAAGTTCAAGCACACAGATGACAGCCTATGCCAGAGAGGATGGGGAGCAAAGGAAAAACTCCTTAATTGTTGGTGGGAGTGTAAACTTGTTCAGTAACTCTGGAATGCAGTATAGTGGTTCCTCAGAAATCTGGGAATCCATCTACCCAAGGATCCAGCAATATCACTATTGGGCATATACCGAAAGGATGCACCTCAAAGGCATTAGCTCAGCTATGTTCATAGCAGCATTATTCATAATAGCAAGAACCTGGAAACAACCTAAGATGCCATTAGAAAAAGATCTTGTGCTAGGTAAACCTCCATGAACTCACAGGATATCTCTGGCAAGGTCTCAAACTAATCATGAAGTGTTGTCTAGACAAGATTTCCCCTATAACCAAATGAATATCCACCCTAACTGCCATCATGGAACTTACATCTAACAAGGAATAGAAGTAAAGGCAGAGATCCATGGCTGAGCACTGGGCTGAGCTCCTGTTCCAGCTGAGAGTGGGAGAGCAGAATCTTCATGAGAAAGGGGATAGGGAATATGAGGAAAATTCCCACAGTGATGGCTGGCTGGAGCTCTGGAGAGCTCACTAAATCACGAAGTGTCACTGGGAACCATCAGGAAAAAATAGGTAGGCCTTCCAAGAATAAGCAACTGTCCACTAATATGGGGAGTGTGTGGAGCCTCGAGGGGAGGGATTAGACTGTGTTTCTGTGTGTGGGCTAGCACTTTATAGCCCCATCCCATCCAGAGAAACACCTTACTCAATCTTGATATTATGGTGAGAAAATCTAGCTTGCCTGGAGTAAATGTTGAGCTGATCCACCTTGGGACTTTTTGCCCTTTTGGGAGAGGGGATTGAGAGATGGGGAGCAGAGAGCCTAAAGGCTGATTGGGAAGGATTGGGAGTGGGAAATGAGGGGGAGCAAAGGGGATACATAAATAAAAATAACTTTATAAAAAATTCTATATAGTGAAAATTTAAAAAAGTACATGATGTAAAAGATGCATTGCATAAATAAAAAGAAAATTTAAAAAAGAAAGGGAATTTTTCAAAGATTGACTAATATTTCAATTTTTTTAATCATGAATGATCAGGTTCTTGTTTGTGAAATTTTGCCAGGCTCTGTAGCAGTGATATTTAACTTCAAATTCTCACTTGTTCCACAAAAATAGCATTTAATCTGTGAAACTCGTCCATGCCAGCATCTTACACAATCAGTGGAGACTTCATTCCACTGCTCTCTTAAAAGTCCAGATTACCAGATTTTCTCACCATTATGTACCATGTTGAACACTGGCTTTTTCACCATCCAGAAAGCAAAATACAAACTTACTTTGTTTGTCACAGAAAAATTAATTACAACTTAAATGCAGGACAGTAGTGTGAAACATATCCAACAAACACATGGATGGTGGTGTGTTTGTGTGTGTACTCATATTTATACAGGTACATGTATGTGCATGTGGATCCCAGAGAACAATCTTTCCTGTTCTCAGAAGCCATCTATCTTGTTATGAGTTTATTGGGAGGGAGGGAGTGTTGTTGTTTGAGACGGTGTCTCGCTGTATAGTGTGGAATTACTATGTAGACCAGGCTGGCCTTTAACTCTTAGAGATTATCTATCATCTGTCTCATAAATCCTGGGGTTAAAGTCCTGTGCCACTCTACCACACATTCATCTTACTTTTTTGAGACAGCCTGGAGCTTGCCAAGTGGAACTAAGCTCTCTGCCATCCATCAAATCCACCTGCCTCTGCCTCCCCAGGACTAGAATTACAGCCACATGCAACCACATAAACTTTTTTACATGGTTTCTTGGGATCAAATTCAAAAATTCATACTTGTAAAGTAAATACTTTTTGACTGAACTGTTTCCCAGAACACCTGGATACTGGATGAGAAGTAAATTCTCAGTTAGATTCAGAACAACAGGGTAAATAAGAGAACTGAGCTTTAAAAGTGCTGTACATCTCTCTGGGGTTCCTGTTTCAGTATAGGATCCAGATAAAGTATTCCTCTAAACCTGTCAGAAATTCTGATCCATTCAAGTTAGGGTTGCAGGAAAATTCATGTACTTTTACTAACCTTAATCATTGAATCCTGTCACCTCCCAGAGGCCTCTCAGATACATAGTACTATTTTTGTCTCTCTTTTCCTGCTTTATTCCTAGCTCCTGTAGACCACCATTTATTCCAGACATGTAGTTCTTCTGTAGTCCAAGGTTTTTATGTTGCTTTTCTATTGATCTGTATGTTTATATATCATCACAGTCAAAGTCTAACAATAATTTGCTGCTGCACAATAAAAAAGCCTTGAAAATGAGTTCAAGGGACTGAAGCAATAGCTCAATGGTTAAGAGCCCTTGCTGTGGAATCATGAGAAGGAGAATTCAAATTCCAGCACCCACACAACAGGACATGCATCCTTCCCATCCCTGTAATTGCAGCTATGCAGAGGTGGAGACAGGAGGAGGATTGCTGGAGATTACTGGCTTCCAGACAAGTGGAGAAAACCAGAACCCCAGGATCAAAAAGAGCTCCTGCCTCAAAGGAATAAATGTAGAGTGCAAGAGGAACATACTAATATTTTTTGTGACCTTGTTTGTACAGGTACACACACATACCCATACAAATAAAATAAATCAATTAGATAAATGAATATTTAAAAGAAAAGTCATGTAATATAAAAGTGGACAGTGCCATAGTCAGTGTTTCTGTTGTTATAAAGAGACACCATGACCATGGCAGCTTTTATAATGCAGAACATTTAACTGGAGCTGGATTACATGTCAGAGACTCAGTATATTATCATACTGAGAAGCAAGGTAATATTTTATTTATTATTCATCAGTCATTCACTACTTGCTTGTAAGAAGCACCTTCCAGGGTTAGGGTTAGGGTTAGGGTTAGGTCTCCTCCCAGAACAGAGACTGTTAATATTTCATGCATGGTGGAAGAGGTAGTTACTAGGGGATGTTAGTCATAGTTAGGCAATACAAGAAAAGTGAAGCCCTCTTGCAGGCAGCACTCAACACACTTCTCTCCCAGGAAGTCTCTGAACCTACACATTATGTCACAGCAGCAAGGAAGTCTTCTGCAAAGGGAAACTTAAGTACTACCCTTATCACAGTTCCTTTTGACCAGTGTTCTCCTGCTACAATCAACATCATCCAACCTCAGGGTCTAACAACTGTAGCAATTGAGATTGGCTGGAGCCAGGCAGAATATCACATTGACAATCTCAACATTAAGACTGATCTGACCATCCAGGCCTAGGCTATACTATGAACTCATCACCAAAAGATTTAACATTTATTTCTATCTTTATATCCTTTTGCCATCTAGCCCTCAATTACTCCTTGTTCCTGAGCAACCACTAATGTGTATCGTCACTATTAATTAGATGATATTTTTAATTTATTAAGATTTAAAAGCTGAAAAGACAGCTCAGTGGTTAAGAACATGTGGTGCTTTTGCAGAAGGAGGACCCGGTCTCAGTTCTTACCTATAGGGCACCTGTAGTAGCACCAAGGATCTAGATATGGCCTTCAGCAGGAGCCCAGATATGGGCATCACCATGGCCTTAGATGGCTTTAGGCCATTCATATAAGATTGGCATTCAGTGACAACACAACCCCTGAACATTAACATGCCCTCAGGTGGCAGCCCAAACCATGAACAACTGTGCTGTACTTGGTATCAACATGAGCCACAGACTTCAACACAGAACCTAGCTGAAGCACATCCTATGGCCTTCAGCAGCAGGTGGGATGTCACTATGGCCTCAGGTGGTTGCATGGGCTACTCATATCAGTATGGCTCCCAGAAGTAGCACAGCCCTCAGACATCAAAATGAACTCAGATGGCAGTGCAGGGTCCTCATATTAGCCTGTTTATCAGCACCAGCACCAGTTTCTCCAGTGCACCTCTTTCTACAGCTTACAGTCTGCTTCATTCCATTCTCACCTCTCCACCGTGTACTCTGTATCTTATCTCCCCATGATATATTTGTTCATTATCATGGCACAAGATGCCCTAGCCCAAGAGGGTCAGGGCAGGTATTTGGTTGTCATCGTCCAGGCCACCCTCTAATCTGCATGACTTAAATATCTTTAATAGTTTACAACAAGTTGGTAGATTTTAAAAGATTAGGAATTTTCACTTTCATTCTTGTTAAATTTAGCCTTTTAAAAAACAATCAAAATTCTTGCATTGAAGCTTTTTAGTATCAAAATAAAACTTTAAATTATAAATACAGTCCACAGAGAGATGGGAAACTTTACCTCCCTATTTTTTTCTAAGTGAACCATTGAAAAATATCACAGTTTCCTGTATGACTCAGTTTATTAAAGTAGCTGAAGCTTCACAAAGTTAGTAAAAACAAGGAGGCTAGAAATACAATCAGCCTAATAGACCTTAGGTAATTTGAAGTATTTTATAGGCTCTCTGTTAGGCTGCTTAGGTTATTGTCTTTCTGTACCATAAAATAGAAATATCCCAGTATCAGTGTTTAGCAGTTGTGGTGCTAGCTTTAGTTGTCCGACAACTACACTGGGTATTTGGGATTCTGATATAGCATTGAGTCTCAGGGTGAGTCGTGAACATAAAAACATCTTTTGAGTGGACATATTTCAGTTAAGCAAAACTGTTAATCAGAACCAGAACTGCAGGGGTTAAAAAGTAAACCTTGAATATTTGCCCAAAAGCAGAAATGTTGATGGATTTGGTCTTTGCTTTAAGATTATCTATGTAGCCTTCTTATTATTAACTTTCTGCTATGAGTTTTAAGTCAACTTTTATTATGGCTTCTATAGATGGTTAATCATAATCAATAAACTTATAAAGCCTGAGGAACAGAAATTTCATGTAGTAGTTTTACAATAATAAAAAGCATATCTTAGCAAAAACTTTAGACTATTAAACCAATAGTCTAAATTTTATAGCTGCTCTGTCTTGCTCATTTTTTTGTCATAAAGTCAGGTGGCACAACTGACAGGATAGAAACTTTCCAACACTACAGACAAAAATTCTGAGCCTTTGCTATCAAAGCAGACATGAAAAGCAACAGCATGAGATCTGGACGTAGGGAGGGTGCACTGAGGGTGGCATGCTGGAGATGGAAGCAAAATAAATGCCCCCATCAGATATAAGCTAGACCTTGGCCCTGCTCCCAAGTCCATCTGTAACTGACATCAAAACACACAAAAGGCATGTCCAGAGTAGAATCAGAGGTGAGCAGATCCCAGGTCCTGAGCCACCCATCTGAATAATCCCTGTTCAGGGACCAGGGTTATATACAAGCTTGTGATCTCAGACTCTTGCTATCAAATAGGCCATAGGCTTTAGCTGGGACAGGCCTTCGCCTGAGACCCCTAACATAAAGGACTTCCCATAGCCAGGCCCCAACTCCAGGGTGAGCCACATCATAGATAATCAGGTACCTTCAAAATACAGAACCATGTCCAGAGCGGAGTCAGAGATCATGCAGACCCCTTGCTCAGAGCAAATAAGAGATGCACAAGTTCTCTAGCCACAACAGACTAGGAGCTGACAAAGTGGAAACCACCAAATTCATTGGCAGATACCAGTGCAAAAATACATAAAACAATATGAAGAAGAACAAGATAACACCAGAAGAAACTGGTGGTTCTACAATATCAAGACTCAGATAGAGCAATAAAGAGAAAACAGAAGAAAAGAACAAAAAAAAAAAAAAAACCTTCATGAAGAGTATATAAGGCTTAAAAGGGAATATAAAAATTCCTTTAAAGAAATAGAAAAAAATACAAACATAAAATTGGAAGAGGTAAAAAAAAAATCCATAAAAGAAAACCCAAAAATAAAAGAAACATTTCAGGGAAGAAAAATTGAAATAGAAGTAAAAAAATCTCTGGAGTGGAAGACTCAGTCAAGGAAAACACTAAAACCAAAAAAGCCATAACAGAAAATGTTAAGGAAATTTGAGATACCATGGAAAGACCTAGTATGAGAATACTAGAAATAGAAGAAGGAGAAGAATGCCAGATAAAAGGCACAAATAATGTATTCAATAGAATCTTAGAAGAAAAATTTTCCAACCTACAGAAGGAAAACCTATAAAGATACAAGAAGCTAACAGAACACCAAATAGATTTGATCCCCACAAAAAGTCCTCTCAACACATAATAATCAAGCCAAAAAATATACAAAACAAAGAAAAAAAATTTAAGAGCTTCAAAAGAAAAGGGATAACTTACCTATAAAGGAAGATGCATCAGAAGAAGTCCTGACTATTCAATGGAAACAATGAAAGTAAGAAGATCCTGGTCAAAAGTCATACACACACTGAAAGAGCATGGCTGCCAACCTAGATTACTATACCCAGCAAAACTATCAATCACCATAGATGGATTAAGATATTTCATGACAAAGTCAGACTTAAACTATCCACAAATCCAGCTCTTTAGAATGCATTATAAGGAAAACTCCAACCTAAGGATCCTAGATACACCCATGAAACCACAAACAATTGATAATTCTGTAAAAGAAAAGCCCAAAGGAAAAGAAAATACATACAAGCTACCAAAAAAATTAACAGGAAAAAACAATTAGTGGTCACTAATATCCTTTAATACAATGGGCTCAATTCACCTATAAAAAGACACGTAAACATGATGAATAGAAAAATAAAAGCCATCCTTCTGCTGCATACAACAAACACACCTCAACCTTAAAGACATACACAGGCTCAGAGAAAAGAATTGGGAAAAAATTTTCAATCATGGCCATAAGAAACAAGCTAGTGTTGCCATCCTAATACCCAACAAAGTAGACATCAAACTAAAATAAATTAAAAGAGAACAAAATGGACATTAATTATTCATCTCAAGAAAAATTGATCAACAAGAGGTTTCAATCCTCAATATTTATGCCCCTATCATAAGAGCAACTCTATGTAAAAGAAACTCTTCTAAAGCTCAAATTCCACCTGAATTCTTGCAACCTAATAGTGGGAGACTTTAATACCCCACTTTTAACCTTGGATAGGTCAAACAGACATGGAGTCAACAGAGAAATAAGAAGTCTTAACAGATGTTTTGATGCAAATGGATTTATTAGGTATTTACCGAAGTTTCCACCCAAATTTAAAGGAATATACATATTTCTCATCACCATATGGAACTTTCTCTAAAATTGACCCATATAATTGGTCATAAAGTGAATATCAATTCATACAAAAGTGGTAATAATCCCTTGTATCATATCAGACCACTAAGGTCTAAAGTTAGAGTTCAACAACAACAAAACTAACAGAAAGACTACAAACTTAAGGAAACTAAACATCACTCACCTGATCACCTCTAAGTCAAAGAAGAAATTAAGAAAGAAATGAAAGTCTTCCTAAAATTTAATGAAAATGAATCAACAATGTACTCAAAGTTGTGGAACACATTGGAAGCAGTCTAATGAGGAAAATTTATAGCACTAGATGCCTATATGTAAAACCTAGAGAAATTCCAAATTTGAGAAATAACAGCACAGCTTAAAATTTTAGACCAAGAAGAGCAAACTCACTTAGAAGTAGTAGAAAAGAAGAAATATTCAAATTTTGAGCTGAAATCAATTAAATTGAAACAAAAAGAAGAATACAAAGAATTAACGAATCAAAGACTTGGTTCTTTGAGAAAGTCAACAAGATAGATAAACCCTTATCCAAATTTATCAAAAAGCAGAGAATATCCAAATCAACAAAATCAGAAATGAAAAGGGGGACATAAAAACAGACCACCAGGAAATCTAGAGAATTATCAGGTCATACTTGGAAAATCTATACTCCATAAAAATGGAAAACCTAGAAAAAATGGACACATTTTGGACAGGTAGGATTTAAGGAAATTTAATCAAGTTCAGATCAAATACATAAACCTACCTACAACCCTAAAGGTAATTGAAGCTGTCATTAAAAGACTCTCAAGTAATAAAAGCCCTGGTCCAGATGGTTTCAGTGCATAATTCTACCAGATATTCAAATAAGAATTACTACCACTACTCTTCAAACTGTTTCACACAGTAGAAATGGAAGGAATATTGCCAACCTCATTTTGTGAGGCCACAATTACCCTAATACCCAAGCAACTCAAAGATGCAAAAAAGAAAGAGAATTACAGAAAAAAATTCCTCATGAATATTGATGCAAAAATTCTCAACAAAATTCTGGCAAACTGTATACAACAACATATAAAAAATATCATCTACCAGTATCAGGTAGGCTTCATCCCAGAAATGTAGGAATGGTTCAACATATGAAACATGGTAAATGTCATCCATCATATAAACAAACTGAGAGAAGAAAACATGATTATATCTTAGATGCTGGAAAAGCCTTTGAGAAAATCTAACACTACCTCATGATAAAAGTCCTGGACAGATTAGGAATACAGTGAAAATATCTAAAAGTAATAAAGGCCAGATGACAACAGCTAACATCAAATTAACTGGAGATATACTCAAGCAATCCCACTAAAATCAGAAACTAGACAAGCTTTCCTCTCTCCCCTTATGTATTTAATATAGGTTTCCAAGTTTTAGCTAAAGCAATAAGAGAATGAAAAAACACTAAGGGGATACGAACTGGAAAAGAAGAAGTAAATCTATATTTGCAGGTGATATGATTGTATACATAAGTGATGCACAGAATTTTACCAGGGAACTTCTACAACTGATAAACACCTTCGACAATGTAGCAGGATACAAGATTAACTCAAGTAAATCAGTAACTCTCCCATACACTAAAGATAAAAAGGCTGAAAAAGAAATAATCTCCCTTTATAATAGCTACAAATAGCATTAAATACCTTAGAGTAATTATAACCAAAGAAGTAACAGATCTATTTGACAAAAGCTTTAAATCACTGAAGAAAGAAATTGAAGGGAATATCAGAAAATGGAGAGATCTCCTTTGTTTCTGGATAGGTAGGATCAACATAGTAAAAATGGCAATTCTACCAAAAGCAACCTACAGATTCAATGTACTTCCTATCAAAATGCTGACAAAGTTTTTTTTATGGAACTTGAAAGAACAATATTCAATTTCATTTGGAGTTACAAGAAAGCTGGGATTATCAAAACAATTTTGCCCAACAAAAGAATCACAAGAGTCATTACCAACCCCAACTTCAAGTTCTGCTATAGAGCTACAGTAATAAACACAGCCTGGTACTGGCATAAAAGAGAACTTGTGAGTGAATAGAATTGAAAAGAAGATACTGACTATAACCCAAAAACCTATGAACACCTGATCTTTGACAAAGAAGCGTAAAATATTCAATGGAAAAAAGATAAATTGTGTTGGCATAGCTGGATGGTAATATGTAGAAAAATACAAATAGATCCAATCCTATCACCCTGCACAAAACTCAAATCCAAGTGTATCAATGACCTCAACATAAACCCTGCCTCACTGAACTTGATAGAAAAGAAACTAGTTAATACCCTCCAATGCACTGGCACAGGTGAGCACTTTTCAAATATAACACCAGTAGCACAGAAACTAAGAAAAACAATAAGTGGGACCTCCTGAATCTGAGAAGCTTCTGTAAAGTCAAGGACACATTCAGTAAGACAAAAGGACAGCCTATAGAATGGGAAAAGATTTTCACCCAGCCTAAAAGTGACAGAGGATTAAACTCTAAAATATATAGAGAACACAAGAAACTAGAGTTCAAAGCCTTGAATAACCCAATCAAAAAAATAGGGTTCAGAACTAAAAAGGAAATTCTCAGAAGAAGACTTACAAATGGCTAAAAGACACTTGAAAAAGTGCTCAACATCTTTATCTATCACAGAAATGCAAGTCAAAACAACTTTGGGATACCATCTTACATCTGTTAGAATAGCTAAAATTAAAGACACAGAAGACAGCCTATTTTGGAGAGGCTGAGGTGCAAAAGGAACATTCCACAATTGTTGGTAGGAGTGTAAGCTTATTCAGCCACTCTGAGATGCAGTATGGCAGATTCTCAGAAAACTGGGAATCAATCTACCAAAAGATCCAGCAATACCTCTACTGGAAATAAACCTTAAGCATGCACATTTGCACTCCCAAGGTATTAGCTCAACTATATTCACAGCTGCATTATTTGTAATAGCAAGAACCTGGAAACAACTTAGAGGCCCCTCAACTGAAGAATGGGTTAACAAACTGTGTTACATTTACACAATGGAGTACTACTCCACTGTTAGAAAAAAAAACGATATCTTAAAATTTGTAGTCATTGGATGAATTGAGAGAATATCCTCCTGAGCACGATACTACAAACCCAGAAAAATAACTTGACTTTAAACAAAAAGCAATGCATATCCAAGCTGCAAACCACAACCACTGAATAGCTTGGAATCTGAAGCACCTTGGACCAGCACCATAGAGTCCTTTTCCTCCAGAGGAACACCTAACCCAGTTTTGATGTTGGGGTGAGGAAAGCAGATTTGCCTGGAGCAGATGCTGAACTAAGTACTTTAAGTCCTTGGGACCTCTTGAAATTGCTATGAAGGAAATAAGGAGAGAGGGAGAAGAAAGAGTGACTGGGAGGGGCCCCAGACAAAATGCACAGACAAGCAAAACACAAGACACTGATCAGAATATCATCAGAGATAATGACAACAATTGTGGTCATTCAGAGGTCAACCAGTTTGACCAAAGAAAGATTTTTAATAAATATAGTTGCCTCGTCATGCATCCTAGGCTCTGGGTACCCATTCAGGGCCCCCCTAGTGTTGGGATTCCTTAGTTTAATAAGGTCAGAAATTTTTGAGTTCAACTTGGCTCCAGGTTGGCCTGACTTAATTTATTGGACCTCTCCAAAATATGAGCTTGGTTCCCAGAATCATTGGATATCCTTTAGAATTCTCTGATAGGTTGCACAGCCTAGGCATTAAAGCCCTGCCAATGGGTGCTCCCATTTCCAGCCTCTTTGAATGTTTTAGCCCCCAGTATCACCAGGGCATACTCAGGATCCAAAGACAGGCCAGAAAATAAACTATTGTCTCTGGATGTACTCTCAATTAATCAAACAGTAAGCTATGAAACATTCCAGTCCTTGACAGACTTCTAATCCCCCAGATCAGGATGCCACAGAACCAGAGGACAAGAAACTGGATGTCATAGAAAAAGTTAAAAAGCTCCCACGGCTTAGTAAAACTGAAAATGTGCCTCAGGACCTTAGAATATCTTCAATTTGAACAGCCACTAATTAGCATCATTTCTGTCCAGAGGGCAATAGGGAAGAGTCTTGCATAAAATGGTAGTCATATAGCATTTTGAAACAAAGGTAGGTTTGCAAACTATTTATAAGCATTTTATGAAACACAGACATTCTTGTCATTTCTGGAACAGAATGTACAGAGCCATTTACAGTTAAGGTTAAAGGTAAGGCAGAGCCTAATCCTTAATAAATGGTGGTCTTATCAGAAACAGGAATGATAGAATAGCCATTTTTTACTATGTTGCTCCTACCTATTCAGGAACATGGGAGAGCTTTCCATTTTCTGATATTCTCTTCAATTTCTTTCTTCAGTGATTTAAAATTTTTGTCAAATAAATCAGTTAGTTCTTTGGTTTTAGTTACTCCAAGTTATTTAATATTATTTGCAGCTAGTATGAAGGGTAATGTTTCCCTTATTTCTATTTCAGTCCTTTTATCTTTAGTGTATAGAAAGGTTATTTTATTTATTTAAGTTAATCTTGAATCCTGCTACATTGCTAAACGTGTTTATCAGCCGGAGAAGTTCCTTGGAAGAATTTTGTGGGTCACTTATATATATAATCATATCATCTGCAAATAGAAATAGTTTGACACCTTTTCCTATAAGTATCACCTTAATCTCCATTCATTCTCTTATTGCTTTAGCTAAAACTTTGAGAACTATATTGAATAGATAAGGGGAGAGAGGACATCCTTTTCTAGTTCCTGATTTTAGTGGAATTGCTTTGCGTTTTTCTCCATTAAGTTTGATACTGGCTGTCGGCTTCTTGTAAATCGCCTTTATTATATTTAGGTATTCTCCCTGTATTCCTGATCTCTCCAGGGCTTTTATCATAAAGGAGTGTTGGATTATGTCAAAGGCTTATTCAGCTTCTAAAGATATGATCATGTGGTTTGGTTCCTTCAGTTTGTCTATATGATGGATAACGTTTACGGTTTTTCATATGTTAAACCAGCTCTTCATTTCTGGGATGAAGCCTGCTTGGTAATGGTGGAAGATATTTTTTATATATTGTTGTATATGATTTGCTAAAATT
Source organism: Sigmodon hispidus (assembly GCA_004025045.1). Taxonomy (NCBI): domain Eukaryota; kingdom Metazoa; phylum Chordata; class Mammalia; order Rodentia; family Cricetidae; genus Sigmodon; species Sigmodon hispidus. The sequence goes on from PVIH01004480.1 coordinate 68,746, forward strand.
TTGTTGAGAATTTTATCATAAATATTCATGAGGGAAACTGTTCTGTAGTTCTCCTTCTTTGTTGGGTCTTTGAGGGGCTTGGATATTAGGGTAATTGTGGCCTCATAAAAGGAGATTGGCAAACTTCCCTCAATTCCTACTGTGTGAAATAGTTTCAGGAGTAATAATGATTCTTCTTTGAATATCTGGTAGAATTCTTCACTGAAACCATCTGGACCAGGGCTTTTATTTTTGGGGAGGCTTTAATGACAGCTTCAATTTCCTTAAGGGTTATTGGCCTGTTTAGGTAATTAATCTGATCTTCATTTAATTTTGGTAAATGATACTTGTCCATAAAGCTGTCCATTTCTTCTAGGTTTTCCATTTTTGTGTATTACAAATTTTCAAGGTTTGATCTGATAATTCTCTGAAATTCCTGGGGTTCCTTGTTATGTCCCCCTATTCATTTCTGATTTTGCTGATTTGGACACACTCTCTCTCTCTCTCTGCTTTTTGATTAGTTTGGAAGGGCTTATCTATCTTGTTGACTTTCTCAAAAACTAGCTCTTTCATTCATTGATTATTTTTATTCTTCTTTTTGTTTTAATTGTATTGATTTCAGCTCTATGTTTGATAATTTCTTGCCATTTACTCAGATTCAATGCCCTGCCCATCAAAAATACAACACAATATTTTTTGGACCTTGAAAGAACAATACTCAAATTCATTTGGAATAACAGGAAATCCAGGATTGCCAAAACAATTTTGCTCAACAAAAGAACCTCAGGAGGCATCACCATTCCTGACTTCAAGTTAATCTATAGAGCTACAGTCATAAAAACATTCTGGTACAGGCATAAAAACAGACTTGTGGATCAATGGAATATAATTGAGGATCCAGACATTAACCCAAAACCTATGAACACCTGATCTTTGATAAGAAAGCCCAAACTATTCAATGAAAAAAGATAGTATATTTAACAAATGGTGTTGTCATAGCTAGATGGTAGTGTGTTGAAAATGCAAATAGAATGTAACCTGTCACTCTGCACAAAACTAAAATGCATGTGGGTCTCAGACCTCAATATAAACCTAGCCACTTTAAACTTGAAAGAAAAGAAAGTGGGAAATACACTTATAGAAATTGGCACAGGCAAACACTTCCTAAATATAACACCAGTGGCACAGATACTAAAATCACAATCAATAAGTGGAATCTCCTGAAGCTAAGAAGCTTCTTTGAAGCCAAGAAAACAGTCAATAAGGCAAAACTACAGCCTACAGAATGGAAAAAGATTTTCACCCAACTCTGCAAGTGAGAGAGGACTGATCTCTAAGATATATAAAGAACTCAAGAATCTAGAGCCTAAAAGGTTGAATAATACATTCAAAAAAATGTAGCTCAAATCTAAAAAAGGAATTCTCAGCAGAAGCATTACGAATGGCTGAAAGGCACCTTAAAAAATGTTCTTCATCTTTAGTCATCAGAGAAATGCAAATCAAAACAACTTTGAGATACCACCTGCCATCTGTTAGATTGCCTAAGATAAAAGCCACAGAGGACAGCCTATGCTGGAGAGCATGTGGAGCAAGGGGAACATTCCTCCATTGTTTGTGGGAGTGTAAGCTTATTCAGCCACTTTGAAATTCAGTATGGCAGTTTCTCAGAAAATTGCGAATCAATCTCCCCAAGGACCCAACAATACTACTTCTGGGTGTAAACCCTAAAGATATACAGCTGCACTCCAAAGGCATTAACCCACTATATTCATAGCAGTGTTATTTATAATAGCAAGAACCTGGAAACAACCTAGATGTCCCTCAACTGAAGAATGGGTTAATAATCTGTGGTACATCCACACAATGGAGTACTACGCAGCAGTAAGAAAAAATGATATGCTAAAATTTGCTGGCAAATGGATGGATTTGGGCAATATCCTCCTGAGCAAATTATCACAAACCCAGAAGGATAAGCGGGGGATATAATCACTCATTAGTGGACTCTAAACAAACAAGAAAAAAAGCAAAGCTTGCCCATGCTGCAAACCACAACCACTGAACAGCTTGGGATCAGTAACACCTTGGACTGATTCCGTGGTCCCCAGTCCTCGTATGAGAACACCTGAGTCAGTCTTGAGGTTGGTGGGAGAAAACTGGATCTGCCAGGAGTGGAGGCTGAACTAAGCAATATTGTGGCAGTGGGACCTTGGGACTGCCTGCCCCCTGCCCAGGGGTGGATGGGGAGATGTGGAGAAGAGAGAATGACCTGATGTGGGGGGAGGGGGAATGGACCTTGAATAAGGATATACAAGGATAGAAAGTGTGACTTCTTTGTTCAGAATAAAAAGAAAAAGGATATAGTGTATTAAAAAATAATAAGCCATGTGTAGATGGGATATACACAGAAAGGCTGGATACTGTATGTTCTTATGTTGTCGGAGTTCTTTGACTGCAGAGAAAATGGCCATGGCTTCTAAGAGACATTTGATAATAAATGCTGCTGAATTCAATAAACCTATTTATTTTAAAAATAAAGAAAGGACACATAAATGAAACTAGCTTGTCTTTACTGTAGGATGACATTTAAGCCTAAAATGGAAGCAGGCTGTGTTTACAACAGAGCAAAGATGACTCACAAAAAAAAAAAAAAAAGTAGGGGAATATAGTTTTTGAGAAAAAGGAATGAAGAATCGATTTAATCAAAAACATTATATGCATATATGGGATTTTCAGAAAAAAAAAGTCATTGTAGTGTCCTAGTGTTCTTCTGTTGCTGTGATAAAAAACATTAAATAAAACTAACTTGGAGAAAGCAAAGTTTTATTTTATATTGCAACTCTCTGGTCATAAGCAGAGACTGTGAAAGAACACTGTTATTGGCATATTTAGTTTTAGTTTTTACTCTTTTGTTGTTGTTAAAGATTTAGTTCCTTGTTATGTATGATGTTCTGCCTGCCTATATGCCTGTATGCCAGACACAGGCACCAGATCTCACTATAGACAGTTGTGGGGCATTGTATGATTGCTGGGAATTAACCTCACAACCTATAAAAGAACAGCTAGTATTTTTAATGTCTGAGCCATCTCTCCAGGACCTGGGTTTCCTTTCTTATACATAGAAGACCACATATGTAGTCCTCCTACGTCAATCATTTACCAAGAAAATGTTTCCTAACACGCCAATAATCCAATCTGAGGAAGGCAATTTTTCAGCTGAGTTTCCCCCTCCCAGATGACTCTAGTTAACAAACATTTAACCAACACATTTACTTAAATTTATGTTCACCTAAGTGATCCATAGTAGTTTACAAGAGAAGAAGAAGGAGGAGGAGGAAGAAAGAAAGAGAAAAAAGGGAGGGATGGAAGAAGGAAGGGAAGGAGGGAAGGAAGAAAGTACTAGTGTTATAGCACATGCTTCTACTCCCAGCACTGAGGAAACAGAGATAGGTAAAAGTCTGAAACTAAGTCTGGCCAGCCTAGCCTACTTAGCAAGCTCTGGCCTTGTAAGAGACCCTGCATCAAAACCACAAAACAAGGCAGACAAATCCTGGAAACAGCACCTATTTCTATCTCTCCATCTCTGTCTCTGTCTCTCTCTCACACACACATAATAAATTACGTGTTTTGTGTGTTATGTTTTAAATATTAGTCCTGCCTATACTTTTAATAAAAGCTGATTGGCCAAAAGGCAGACAGGAAGTATGGGTGGGGCTACCAAACTAAGAAAACTCTGAGTACAGGAAGAACAGAGACAGATGCCAGAGTAACCAGAGGTGCTAGGAGACTCCAGAGAGCCACTAGAGAGTGCCACCACAGACACAATGAGGAGCAGGTAGCAGACACAGAAGAAGCTGAAATGCTGCTCTGAGAAAAGGTAGTCTGCAAAACAAGATGGCTAGAGTTCAGGTAAAGAAGCTAGCAAGTTATATGCCTGGGATCTAGGTCAATCAGCATAAAAATGATATAAGCCTTGTGTGATTATTTGAGGCAAAGTGGGACTGAGAGTGAGACTAAATCTTTGGTCCAGGCATAAAAAGTCCGGGCCACCCAGAACCTAAAATAATACACACACTTACACACACACACACACACACACACACACACACACACATACACACACACACCCTTCTAAGAAAGGACTTGGAGTCATCTCTGCACTTTAGAGAACATATAATAGAAATACAGTATTTCAGTCAGTAAAATATATATATTTCCTTCCAACACTAGAGATTTAAAATAACTATCTCTTTAACACCAGCACTTATGAGACAAAGGCCATCTGATCTACCTGATCTCTGAGTTCAATGCCAGCCTGGTCTATAAAGCAAGGTCCAGACAGCCAGAACTACCCAAAGAAACCATGTATTTAAAAATAATAATAAATTAAAAACCTACTAACTAAAGCCTTGCAACTTGTTCAAGGGAAAAGACATTATGACCCTTCATTCTATTTTGTACCAATTTGAATTATACCAATTATACCAAATATGTGGCCATATGATGCTAGTGTAGATTTACTGAAGAGCAAAATTAAAATAATTGGAGACAGTAGGTTCTTCCTGGCACCTCATGGCCTCTAAGGATGTTACTGGCCTCTCCAGCAGACTGAGGATAACATTTGCAGTATTCTGAGTCTATACACTTTTCAGCTAGCTATGTCTGGGGAAGTCTGATTTTGCAGACACTGGAATATTATAGTGGAGTGTGTCTGTTCCAAGGAGTGAAGAATATAAAATCCCTGCCATAAGGAAGAACAAAACAAGGACACTGCTTCCATGGTCACTTTGAACTTACCCTCTGAACACACCTTCCAAAATTAGATAACATTTTAATGCTCTGTGGAAAGGCATGCCTCCCAGGGGGCAACCTACAGTACCTACTGTTCCCCAGGTACTGTAGGAATCAGGAAGTAGGGGTGAAGCTGAGAGGTCTTCCCTGGTGAGCGCCTCCACCACATTTCCCAATAAATAGGGACATTTGGCTGTGAGTTAATTCAACCTGGCTGAGTGGTAGCACATTCAACTTCTTTGATTAAATTTTATTTAAAAAGGCATGATTCTAAAAGGAACAATGGAGGCTTATGTAAATTATATTCATTTTACAACATTATTTAGCAAAAAGTAAAATTTAAAGACTTCAACTTGTGATATTCTTAGAGTAAGTATGCCACTCTGCCAAGCAGTCTTTGAGAGCCCCACTAAAAATTCAGTACATGACTAAGAAATTCTACCCCTGGGCATGACCACAAAGAAAATGAAAACAGGTGTTCACACAGAAGTCTATTACAGGCCTGGAGAGATAAACCCATTGGTAAACTGCTTGCTCTTCAATAATGAGGCCATGAATTTGATCTCTAGTACCTAATACACATACACATATGTTGGGAGCCAAAGTCAAATTAGCCATATTTTATAAGTTAGCTCCTCTGCAGCTAGCCAGCAGTATAGACTACATAGCAAAATATCAGTGACTACACATGACCACCATGGGAAATGGCCGGCCCATAAGTCAGGTCTCCAGGATTATTACAATGCTTTTGGGCCTGAGAAAGTCCCTGTTCAGACATTTTCTTATTGTAATTTAGTGAATGATGTTTTGAGAATATATAATTTCCCAAATACCCAGGTAGTCATTAAGCAGGGAGGCATTGAATAAGGATCACTTATTCTACCAGGATTTTAAAAATCCTCCAAACATAGAGAATTAGGACTAAAGACAAAGCAATTTTTTTTCCTAACAGAAGCAAGTATGCTTTTGTATTTGAATCATAGTGTTAAGGAACTTTTACAGTGTTAATGTATTGTGTTTGTTATACTTCTTGGCCTGAGAGGACAGGTCTGATACAGGTGAAATGCTGATGGTGTCTTTAATTTAACTCTTAAAAGAGTATGAATGTAGTAAGAGCATGAAAAGTTTTGATCAAGAATCCAGACACCTCCCAATACTTGGGAGATAGAGATAGATGTATCTCTGTAGCCAAGGCTACACAGAGAAGCCTGCATTATATCTAGCTTCTTTTCTCAGCATAATGTTTTGATGTTCATTTATGTAGCATGTGTTAGTATTTTCTCCTTTATTATTTCTAAATGCTACTGCATGAACTATATGTTGCATTTTGTTTGTGAACCTGTAATAGGGGAGTAGACATTTTTCTCTTGGCTAGATTCCAAGAGATGAGGTTGCAGAGTCATGTGGCAGCTTATGTTCCTTATATTCTTGAGGAACTGCCAATGTTTTCTAAAAAAGCTGTATTCTGGTCTTTAGTTCCTGGTATAGCCAGGACAGTAGGCATGTTATACCATGTCTCTTTTACCTTTTCTTTAGAATTTTGCTACTGTACCATGAATGTGGTTTAGTTACTATCTCTCATAAATACTGCCCTGCTAAGTTGTTCTGTCTTATAGCCTGGCTGTATTAAATGTAATTCCATAAAGATTTAAGCTTAACTTACAAACATTTGGTATTATACAGTATAAAGTTTTAACACCTTATGCTATTGAAAACCTCCATTTTGGCCTTGCTACTACCAAGCCCTAGGCTTCAAGGCTCAACTGCAGCAGGAGCCTTCAGTTTAACCTGTTTAACCCACCTTAGGCTCTAGAGGCCTGGGTGTCCACAATTTTTAGCATAAGAATGAAGGCAAGGCCCCAGCCACATAAGCAGGTTTCTGAGTAGCATAAAATCTGGATATTCATGACATTCGTGGATATAAATGACTAATTCAGAATGTACTTTTTATTTGCTCAAAAATGTGTGATTTTAATAATCATTATCCTTTCTCCAAAATTAATTGACTTTTTAATGACTCATTCAGTGTGTTTTCCCAGAGTTATATCATTACGACCTTTAAAGAATGCTAGAGAATGCTGTGCAATGGTGGTCTCTCCACCGCTTACAGAGGTGCAAATCACAGCAGCCAAATCTGCTCAAGTGGCATAGCTTCTAATTACAGCTGGCCTTAATACATTCTCCTAAACTATTTAATCTGTTCACCGATAGTCAATATGTGGCACAGATCCCTTTAGAAACAGCTAGTTATATTGCGCCTGTGAGTAAATTATGCCAGCTTTCATTAAAAATACAGGCTTCTGTGGGACAGAACTCAGCTACTCTATGTGGGATATTTACAGGCTCATTTTGACCTTCCTAGTGAAGGCAATGTCCATGCTGATCCATTTACTGAATGAACGTATGTTACATTTAATGCATTTGATAATGTATTTAAAGCCCATCAGAGACTTCATCTTAATACTGGATCTTTGAAATTTCATTTCAAGATCACAAAAGACCAAGCCATTCAAATAGCCAAGCAGTGTCCTTTGTGTACAGAATTTCTGTCAATAACCTATTTTGGAATGAATCTTCAGGGCATTTTGCTCCTAAGTATATTTGACAAAGTGATGTTACTCATATTCCCTCCTTTGGAAGGATGGCCAAAGTTCATGTTTCTGTTGATACTTCTTTTCATCTTAACTTTTTGCCTCTGCACATTCTGTGGAAAAGGCTAAGGATGTTAAAAGCCGTTGCTTATAGAGTTTCCAAAAGTAATGAAATTAAGTAATGAGATAAAGTTTTGCTAAGTTTTGTGCTGAATACTGAGATTTCTTATAATTTTTATGGGTCTGACAGTTGTGGAAGCAACTCTCATTGCACTCTTAAAGTTTGTCTTAAAACTAAGAAGGGAGAGTATGCAGCCACACCCAAGGATCATTTATCCTTCATTTTTTTTATATTTTAAATGTTTTAACTGTGGATTCTCAGTCACTTACCGCAGCTGATAGATACTAGAGGCTTAGCAACGTGGCCTTACCTCAGGTTCAATGAAAAAATCTGGCAGATAGCATTTAACTTAGACCAGACCCAGTTCTGGTGTGGGGGAGAGGGTATGTTTGTGTTTTTTCTACAGGATGCAGACTTCCACAAAATGCAGATGACCCTCACCTTGAACACTCCTAGACTCCTGAGATAGAGTCAATGACCTCCTGCTGACTGAAGCTGACAACTCAAAGTGGAGAGCAGAGGAACACTGTCATGCCCTCTCAAAAGAAACCTAATCAACAGGTTTGTTACTTACAGATCAAGGGTTCATGAACCCTCAGGCGATGAGATTTGATGAGATTCCTACAGGAACTTCATAGTATTCAGTGCTATGCAAGCTTGCTTGTAAGCAAGCTTGGGTACCAATGAGGGTGTGAGGCAAAGTACTGCAAGGAGAGGACCAAGTATTCTGTCTCTGAAACTCCTGAGGAACAAGCCTGATTGCATAGAGGTTCATGTCCAAATGTGTTAATATTAATAACCTAGCCCCTCTCCTCCTAAAAAGGATATCTGCCATGTGGAAAGGAAGTTTCTTTCACCAAGGCGTAGAAGGTTCCTTCTGCTGAAGCTGGAAAAAAGCTTGGAGGATCAGATCTTTGTTCCCTCCCTCTTGGTTAACGCCCACTCATATGATAACTCATGTGATAACTGATTCACCTCAAAAAATAATTGTAAGGGAGGAAATGTTGCGAGCCAAAGTCAACTTAGCCATATTTTATAAGTTAGCTCCTCTGCAGCTAGCCAGCAGTATAGACTACATAAGGAAATATCAGAGACTACACATCCTTATTGTTAAGCTAAACTATGACTTCAGGCTTTCTCTTTGACCTTCTCAGATCAGCAAGGTGACCTTTCCCAGACCCTCAACTGATAACAGATAGGCTTCCATATCAATTCTACCCTGTCTGTTACTTCCCCTCACATTCTTTTGATTTCCCACCCCCTTTCCTCCCAGCTACCTGCATGGCAGAGATTCTGTATAAATATTGGCTGTAATAATAAAGCTTTGGAGGACTTGAATAGAGAGATTTGTCTTGTCTTTCCATTCTTTTGTGTTCCTGCCTTCCATTTGCTTCCTTCCCAGGTCTAGGTCCACGCTGAAGACCCTGCTGGCCGGGGCACACATACATGGTCACAGTGGTACACATTTGTAATCCTATCACTGAGAAGACAGAAATATATAGATTCCTGAGACTCTCTTGTCTCAAAAAAGGTGTAGAGCTACTGAGCAAGACACCTCACATTAACAACCTCTGGTAAACACACACATACACACACATGCAGACCCACCCCCCCACACACAAACATAAGATGAAATGAATTTAATTAACAACTGCACTGATACTTCTCAGTCTACACACAGGTGCTCCAGGCATTGATCCAAGCTGCACAGACTTTAAGGTGTCTTTGATCAGACTCCAAGAGAAACTTTCAGATGATTCCAGATCCCAGTTACCTGAGTCTTCTCAGCTGTCCTTGCAGTGTACTCTTTATATCCCTTGCATTTAAACTAGATAAGGAGGTACTGCTTCTCCTGGGACCAGCTCATAACTCATCTTCTCTGAACCCTTCTTAATAACCTGCAGCACATTTAGGCTCTATCTTCTCTGTTTTTCTTACCTAGAAACTGGTTGAGATCTTCCTGAACACACATAGTGCTAAAGTAATTGATGCTGACTTATGGTCAGTTCCAAGACAAAGTTCCAAACTCATGAATTAACTAACTGCTCTTTGGTTTTAGTCACAACAAACCCATGTATCTCTCATCAGTTAGGAAAATGTCCTTTTAATTCTTTATTCTCTCATTTTATATCCCAACTATTTCAAGCGGAATGGTGTGACTCTTCCTGGTATATCCTCAATATGTTAAGATGCTTTTCTCCCAGTATCTACGGCCACTTAACTTTCTCATTCTAGCAGTAAGAACCCAGGTCACAGGCTGAAGCTCTCCGTTCTATCACTTTGATCAATTGGCTGATTTTAATTTATGTAGAAATAAAGACTGCAGCCTTTTTGTCCTGCATGATCACAGACCAGGCAAAGTAGCCCTGGACCAGCTGGTGTGAAAACCAAGTACTGGACACAAGAGTCGGGTTTCACTAGGTGGTCTGCAAACCCCAGTAGCAAAGGTTGCAAAGGCTGCACTGTGTTCTTTTTTCTTAGTCCTGCACTTAGCTTCTTTTCTCCTATAATTATATCACTGGGACCTGGCCAATAAAATTGATTCAGGTTTCCTTAGCTTCCCAAGCTGTTCCTAAGGACTAACCCTGGTGACTGACTACATCTTAAATAATGGTGAACTCTGGGATCAAGGAAGGAATCAGAGCCAGAAGCTATTTACTTCTAAGATAACTCCTACCCCACCCCCCCTCAGTGAAAGGGAGATCTTTGGCTTCAAAGGGGAAAGAAATTCTTTCCTATTGTCTTTCTGTGGGTGGGGACAGGGACAGCAGCAGGGGCAGGAGGTGGGGGATGGGTGGTGAAGGGGTGGGTCTGAGACTGGGACTGCAGTGAGGGCAGGTAAAGGAACAAAAACAAAGGTTAGGACTAGGGATAAACCAGAACCTGGGGCTGGGGCTGGCATGGGTTTTGGTTTAAGAGTACATACCAAGCATAACAGAAGCCCTGAATTCCATGAATGTAGCATGCCTATAAACCCAGAGGTATGGAAACAGAAGTAGAAAAATCTAAAGTTCAAGGCTGGGCCTACAGAGATTGTTTAGGTGTAAAACAAACATACTTGAGTGCTTCAGAGGATCTGGGATCAATTTCCAGCACCATGATTACAGCTCAAAACCATCTTAGCTTTATTTCAAGAGGACCTGACATTTTTTTCTAAACTGTAGGTAATGTAATCACATTAACCTATATACACATATACAAATAAAAATCAATATTTTTAAAAGAAAGAATTAAAATCATTGGATCTATGCTAATTATATTTGTTTGTTTCTTAAATCATAGGCACATCTTCTGGAAGTATTTTTTTAAATGAAACCACCTCTCAAGAGATACCAGGAATAAAATGTGTCACCATTTGTTTGTATGTTGAAGAGGTGAAGTAGAAAAACAAAGAAGAGTAGTCCTATACCAGAGTGGACATGGCATAGACTTCTGGTATTATAACCATTATATTGAACATGTATAATCATTTTATTTTTTATTACTGAACCTGTAGTTAACAATGCTAAGTATTTTTTTGAAATGCCTATCATTTCTAGTTGTTCTGAAGTGTCTGGCATATTTTTGAAGTAGGAGTAATAATAGCAGTAAGCACCTTTTTGTTATTTTGTCATATAAATGTTTGTTTTGGTAGGAATGGCTAAAGTTTTCCTGAATGGCACAAATTGTGTTTGTGCCTTGGCCAACAAGAGAAAGAAATGAAAAGAGTGCTAAACCAATTTGCTCATAGTGAGAAAGAGAAATCAGTTTGTTGTTTTTATTTTTGCATATATAAAAGACAAAGCAGTTCTAACTTACAGTAAGCATCTGGTCATCTACATGTTAAAGAAGTCAGCAAAGTAAATAATACATACTGGAGTGATGTGTGATATCTTTATGCTGTGAATAAAGAAACTGTCTTGGCCTATGGCAGGTATCTTAGAAGTAGGCAGGAAAATTAGAACATAGATAGGGAAATAGGGCAGAGTCAAAAGAGACATGATGCAACCAACAAAATTCAACATGGAAAGTGCTGCAGGTGAGTCACTGGCTATGTGGCAGGACAGATTAATGGAAATGGATTGATTAAAATTAAAAAGTTTTCTAGCAATATGACTGATATACAGGCCAAGCAGCATGAACTAATTATAAATATTTGTGTGTTTCTTTGGAACTTTGGGATTGCTGGTCCAGATAAGCAGTGGCAGAGAGGTCTGAACTGTCTGATTAGCCCAGGTCAGATACTTTCTGCTACATTGGAGGTTTATTACATATTTGTGTATGTACATATGTATGTGCAGGTATGTGCATCTACAGATGTCTGTGAAGATGAGAAGTATTTAATGATTATCTTAATTAGGATTTCTATTGCTGTCAAGAGAAACCATGGCTACAACTCTCTTAAAAAAAAAAATGTGGTGATATATTACATATTTAATAAAACCTGAAATATCAGAGATAGCACATAGTCAAATTCTAGGCAGAACAACCAGGAATTTGTTGATCCTTGAGTACAAGGAAAAATAAATGAGATTCAATAGCATAAACTTTTAATCCCAACATAGGAAAAGTCAGGAATGGTGAATAACACCCTTAATCCCATAAATCCCATTATTCCATAGACAGAACTTCCTCTGTTTCTGTGAGAACAAGGCTATCTACAAAATAGAGTAGTTCATACCTTTAATACTAATGATGGGATACAACTAATGTGAAAGATATATAAAGCCTCATAGGAACCCAGCAGAGGTAGAAGTGACCAATGGAGTGACCAGGAGCAAGGCTGAGGAAGTTGCAAGAAAGCTGTGTGAGAATTAACTGTGGTGCTTTCTTTCTCTGATATTTTAGCCTTTTCTTGATATTTGGCTAAGAGTCTTCTTTTCATACAATCTAAATTTGTGCAACTACACTTGGTGTTCAAATTTGGGTTATGAATTCCCAAAAACAGAGCTTCCTTCCAGCCAGAACAACTCATGACCAGAGAAATACTTACTGTTGTTTTGGCTATGACTTAGCCTCAAACTTTTGGCAGACCCAGCCATAAATGTTTCTGTTTCACTTTTATCTGAGTAAGTTTTATAGAAAGTGACTGATTTCTCCTGGTGGGTTTTGGGTTCTTTCTCTTTCTGGACCCCTCCTTGGGCTGCTATCACATTAGATAGCTGCTCCAATTTTGGTGAATACAACACATTTCTTTTTGTTTTTAAAAGGGAGGTACTTTATAAGATAATGGAGGGTGCTTGGTCTTTCTGTAATCTTTCTCTAGACAAATTGATACTGGAACTAGTAAGAGAAAAGATAAATAAAGTAGATGAGATTATTCTAATAATGTTTATTATAAATATTTTTTTCTTGTTTAACTTCTGTTTTATCATCAAAGAAGTCAATTAATGTAAATACCAAAGAAAAAATCTTTTAAAAGTCTGTCATGAGAAAATCAAGATATTCAAATACAGAGGTATGTAAAGAACAGACTTCAGAAATGTCATTTAAGTTTACAAAAGACAGCCAACACTAATATGCCCAGTAACTATTAAAAAATCACAGAAGCATAAAAATATCAGAGAAACTAATTGGGCTTTGGTAAAGATGCTAGAACTTAAAAGGGAAAAAACACAATTGTGACTTATAGCATAACTGAACCATTTGAAAAACAAATGTTCAGCAGCTGGTCATCTTGCAACTGATCACCCCTAAGGACTAGTTAGATATGATTACTGCTGTTTTGGAAGCAGGGCCACTTTAACAGTGGAAAACATGATTGAAGGTAAAGGCTAAAATAATAAAACAAAGAATCAGAGCCAGAAGCATAGAAGTCTCCCAAGATCAACTTCTTGGGAAGGAGAAAATTCTTACATTGAAAGCAATACCTATTGATTTCTGCCACATAGCAGCACTAAATGCTTTGGATCAGATGGAAGAAGTAGAAAAGAAAACTACATCAGTCACAAAAATAATTCTAAGTCCAGAGCTGCTGCTGAGGGAATTTGCATAGCAACCCTCCTCGACCTCCAACTGAGTGAACAGATAACTACAGGGGTCCCTGAAGGACAGACTCAGACCCCACCCAGAGGTGAGGAGGGGTCACCAGGCCCAAGTGCCTATATCCCAGCCAGGGAGGGAAAGTTGAGCTCCCATCGGTTTCGGTTCTGCTTCCTGGACTGGGTGCTGTCTTCAGAGTAAGTCACAGCAAATTCTGTAGTAGGCACAGATAAAGTCTGACTGTCACCATACCCACAGCTGCTGCTGAAAGAATTTGCATGACTACCCAGCTCCACCTCCAACTGAGTGAACAGATAACTTCTGGGGTCACTGAAGGACAGACTCAGACCATGCCCAGAGAGGTGACAGGAGGCACACAAGCCCGAGTGCCACAACTGACCAGGAGCCATCTAATTGTGAACCACTGAAGCCATGGGCAAACCCCAGTGCAAAAACTTACATAATAATACAAAGAACAAGATGGTAACTCCAGAACAAAGAGGCAATCCTACAAATAGAAGACCTGAACTGAGCAATGAAGAGGAAACAGAAGGAAGCAACACCAAAAATTCCTTTTGGATGATCATTGAAGCTCTCAAAGAAGATATGAAAAACAGCCTTAAAGAAATAGAAGAAAATACAAACAAAAATTTGGAAGAGATGAACAAATTTAAGAAAGAAACATGCCAGGAACTAAAAGCTGAAATATAAGCAATAAAAAAGGCACAAAATGAGGCAAATTTGGAAATAGAAAATCTGAAGAAAAAAGCTGGAACCACAGATACAAGCATAACAAACAGAGTTCAAGAGATAGAATCTCTGAAGTGGAAGACTCAGTAGCTCAAATAGATATATAAGTCAAAGAAAATAGTAAAACTAAAAAAGCCATGACTCAAAATGTTCAGGAAATCTGGGACACCATGAAAAGACCTAATTTGAAAATAATAGGAATAGAAGAAGGAGAAGAATACCAGCTCAAAGGCACAGATAATGTTTTCAATAAAGTCATAGAAGAATACTTCCCTAACCTGAAGAAGGAAATGCCTATAAAGATACAAGAAGCTTACAGAACACCAAGTAAGTATGACCCCCTAAAAAAGTCAGTGCATCACATTATAATCAAGCCACAAAACATACAGAACAAAAAAAAAAATTAAGAACTGCAAAAGAAGAGGGCCAACTTACATATAAAGGCAGACCCATCAGAATAACGCCTGACTATTCAATGGAAACGATGAAAGCTAGAAGGGCTTGGTCAGAAGTTATACATACACTAAAATAGAATGGCTGCCAAATTAGAATACTATACCCTGCACAATTATCAATCACTGTAGATGGAGTAAAGAAGATGCTTCATGACTAAGTGAGACTAAAAGAATATCTATCTACCAATCCAGCAGTACAGAGAGTATTAGAGTGAAAACTCCAACCCAGATGCAACCACAAAATCACAAACAATCAATAATTTCACAGAAGAATACCCCCTAGAGAAAGGAAATACCAACAAATTACCACCAAAATGGCAGGAAATATGGATCAATGGTCACTAATTTCTCTTAATATCAATGGTCTCAACTCTCCTATACAACGTCACACACTAATAAGATGGATACAACAACAGAAGCCATCCTTTTGTTGCCTACATGAAACACACCTCAACCACAAATACAGACACAGGCTTAGAATAAAGGATTGGGAAAGGTTTTTCCAGTCAAACGGTCCTAAGAAACAAGCAGGGGTTGCAATCCTAATATCTAACAAAGTAGACTTTAAGCTAAAAGCAATTAAAAGGAACCAAGATGGTCACTACTTATTCATCACAGGAAAAATTGGTCAAGAGGAGATTTCAATCTTGAATATTTATTCCCCTAATATAAGGGCACCTACGTATGTAAAAGAAACACTGCTAAAGCTCGAATCCCACATCAATTCTTACACCCTAATAGTGGGAGACATCAAAACCCCACTTTCAACCCTGGATTGATCAACCAGACAGAGCCTCAACAGAGAAATAAGGAGTCTAAAAGAGGTTATGATGCAAATGGATTTCATAGATATCTACAGAAGCTTCCACCCAAAGGCAAAGGAATATACATATTTCTCAGCTTCTCATGCAACTTTCTCCAAAATGGACCACATAATTGGTATTAAAGCAAATATCAACAGATACAAAAAGATGTAAATAATCCCTTGTAACATATCGGGCCACCAGGGCCTAAAGTTAGAGTTCAACAACATCAAAACCCAAAGAAAGCCTACCAACTCATGTAAACTAAATATCACTCAGCTGAACCATTTCTGGGTCAAGGAAGAAATTAAGAAAGAAATCAAAGTCTTCCCAGAATTCAATAAAAATGAATCTACAACATATCCAAACTTGTGGGACACAATGAAAGCTTTCTTAAGAGGAAAATTCATAGAGCTAGATACATATATGAAAAACCTAGAGAAATCCCACACTAGAGACCTAACAGCTCAGCAGAAAGCCTTAGAACAATTAGAAGCAAACTCACCTAGAAGGAGTAGACGGCAGGAAATAATCAAACTTAGAGATGAAATCAATACAATTGAAACAAAAAGAACAATACAAACAATCAATGAATCAAAGAGTTGGTTCTTTGAGAAAGTTAACAAGCCAAACTAATAAAAAAACAGAGAGGGAGTGTTCAAATCAACAAAATCAGAAATAAAAAAGGGGACATAACAACAGACCCCCAGGAAATACAGAGATTTATGAGATCATATTTTGAAAATCTGTATTCCACAAAAATGGAAAACCTAGAAGAAATGGACAGCTTTGTGGACAGCTACCATCTACCAAAACTAAATGAAGATCAGTTAATTACCTAAACAGGCCTATAACCATTAAGGAAATTGAAGCTGTCATTAAAAACCTCCCCAAAAATAAAAGCCCTGGTCCAGATGGTTTCAGTGATGATTTCTACCAGACATTCAAACAAGAATTACTACCATTACTCCTCAAACTATTTCGCACAGTAGAAAGTGAAGGAACATTGCCAAATTCCTTTTATGAGGCCACAATCACTCTAATACCCAAGTCACTCAAAGACACAACAAAGAAGGAAAATTACAGACCAATTTTGCTCACGAATATTGGTATGAAAAATCTCAACAAAAATTTGGCAAACCGTAAACAACAATGTATAAAAGATATCATCCAACACGACCAAGTAGGCTTCATCCCAGAAATGCAGGGCTGGTTTAACATATGAAAAACTGTAAATGTTATCCATCATATAAACAAGTTAATGGAACAAAACCACATGATCATATCCTTAGATGCGGAAAAAGTCTTTGACAAAATCCAACACACCTTTCTGATTAAAGCCCTGGAGAGATCAGGAATACAGGGAGAATACCTAAATATAATTAAGGCGATTTACAAGAAGATGACAGCCAGTATCAAACTTAATGGAAAAAAACTCAAAGCAATCCCACTAAAGTCACGAACTAGAGAAGAATGTCCTCTCTCCCCTTATCTATTTAATATAGTTCTCAAAGTTTTAGCTAAAGCAATAAAGAAATGAAAAGAGACTAAGGGGATACAAATTGAAAAAGAAGAATTGAAGCTATCTCTATTTGCAGATGATAAGGTTGTATACATAAGTGACCCACAAAATTCTTCGAAGGAACTGCTACAGCTGATAAACACCTTCAGAATATAGCAGGATACAAGATTAACTCAAAGAAATCAGTAGCCCTTCTATACACTAAAGATAGAAGAGCAGAAAAAGAAGTAAGGGAAACAGTACCGTGTATAATAGCTGCAAATAGTATTAAATACCTTGGAGTAACTATAACCAAAGAAGTAACAGACCTATTTGACAAAAATTTTAAATCACTCAGGAAAGAATTTGAAGATGATATCAGAAAACGGAAAGTTCTCCAATGATCCTGGATAGGTAGGATCAACATAGTAACAATGGCAGTTCTACCAAAGGCAATCTACAGATTCAATGCACTGCCCATCAAAATCCCAACACAATATTTCTTGGACCTTGAAAGAACAATACTCAATTTCATTTGATATAACAGGAAAGTCAGGATTGCCAGAACAATTTTACTCAACAAAAGAACCTCAGGAAGTAACATCATCCCTGATTTCAATTTATACTATAGTGCTACAGTAATAAAAACAGTATGGTAGTAGCATAAAAACAGACTTGTGGATCATTGGAATAGAATTGAGGATCTAGACATTAACCCAAAAACCTATGAACATCTGATCTTTGAAAAAGCGGCCCAAAATATTCAATAGAAAAAATATAGTATATTTAATAAATGGTGTTGGCATAGCTGGATGGAATTGTGTAGAAAAATGCAAATAGATCCCAGCCTGCCACCCTGCACAAAACTCAATTCCAAGTGGATCAAAGTCCTCGACATAAACCCAGCCAATTTAACTTGATGGGAAAAAAAGTGGGAAATACACTTCTACGAATTGGCACAGGCGACCACTTCCTAAATATAACACCAGTGGCACAGACACTAAGACCACAATCAATAAGTGGGATCTCCTGAAGCTAAGAAGCTTCTATAAAACCAAGGGCACTGTCCATAGGTCAAAAGGACAGCCTACAGAATGGAAAAAGTTTTCCCCAACCCTATAAGTGAAAGAGGACTGATCTCTAAGATATATAAAGAGCTCAAGAATCTAGAGTGCAAAACCTTGAAGAACCCAATCAAAAAATGGGGTACAGATCTAAAAAGGGAATTCTCAGCAGAGGAATTACGAATGGCTGAAAGGCACCTTAAAAAGTGCTCTTCATCTTAGGCATCAGAGAAATGCAAATCAAAACAACTTTGAGATACCACCTAACACCTGTTAGATTGGCTAAGATAAAAGGAACAGATGACAGCCTATGTTGGAGAGGATGCAGAGCAAGGGGAACACTCCTACATTGTTGGTGGGACTGTAAACTTGTTTACCACTTTGGAATGCAATATGGCGGGTTCTCAGTAAATTGAGTATCAATCTCCCCAAGGACCCAGCAATCCCATTCTGGGTGTATACTCTAAAGAGCCACAGTCACACTCCAAAGGTATTAGCTCAACTATGTTCATAGCAGCACTATTTGTAATAGCAAGAAGCTGGAAGCAACCGAGATGTCCCTCAACTAAAGAATGGATTAACAAATTTGATACATCTACACAATGAAATACTACTCAGCATTAAGAAAAAATGATATCCTGAAATTTGCAGGCAAATGGATGGATTTGAAAAATATTCTCCTGAGCAAGGTATCACAATCTCAGAAAGATAAGCTGGGGATATACTCACTCATTAGTGGTCTCTAAACAAACAAACAAGAAAAAAAGCCAAGAATGCCCAAGGAGCAAACCACAACCACTGAACAGCTTGGGATCAGAAACACCCTGGACTGACCCTTCGGATCCCACTCCATCAAAGGAACACCTGACTCACTCTTGAGGGAGGGGGGATAAAACTGGATTTGTCAGGAATGGAGACTGATCCTAGCACTTTTAGGTCAGTGAGACCATAGGATTCTCTGCTCCATGCCCTGGGAGTGGAAGGGGAGATTTTGGAAAAAATGACCCGATATGGTGGGAAGGGTAGGGACCTTGAATAAGGATATACAGGAAAGGAAAAAAAAATTCATAGGGAAAGCTGTACACAAAGTAAATATATGTGTAGCAATCTTATTTGCATTATCACCGTTGATAAGTCATGCTTACGATTTTTATCTTCTTTATAGTTATTGTTAACTTTCCAGCATTTTAAACTCATTTTACTGTTTTTCTTGATAAATACAAAATAAATAAAGAAGAAAAAAATAATTCAAATTCCAATGTATCTTTTACATCTTTTTTACAGAGATTATCTGCAGCAATAAATAGGATAGTACCAAATTTGGAATCAAGGTGAATAATATTTATATCCCTGGCATTTGAGAATGCTAATACACAATGTAAAAAAAAAACACAATAAGACCATTAAAAGCAAGGTCAGTACCCTTATATGATTGGATTTGTAAAACAACTAATGCAGATCCTTATGAAGGTGATGATAAATAGGTTGCAGAGGTCATTTCTAGAGGTATAAGAAAAAGACACAATGTTAAATTCTATAATTGCGAAGGTCAAAGTCGTATACAAAGAAACTGTAATCAATGTCTTCCCAGAAACAATGCCTTTGTTAGGAATAATCCCAAAAGATCACCCCTCCCTTCTGGAGTATGCCGGAGGTATGGAAATGTTAGACATTGGACTAATGAATGTCAAACAACAAGGGACAGACAAAGTAACTTTCTGCCTTTAGGAAGTATACAATGGGGCTTTCAAAATTTCCCATAACCATCCCATTGCACTCTTACTCTGCTTTTCTGGAGGGTACAACTTTCCAGCACAATTAAAAAAATTAAAAACTATTTTAAAATAACATACTACACTAAATAATATAAAAATCTATAGATAAAAACTAAGAAAAAATTAAAAAAAATCCTAGCATATATCTATTAATGAACAAAGGCCAAAATTAAAAGTATAAATAAATGATGTTATTATTGAAGGTTTATTAGAAACAGTGGCAGAGGAATCAGTAATTTCACCAGAGTCATAGCATCCAAGTTTGATCCTTCAGGAGCTAAATGTTCAGTTTTTGGAAATTGGGTTGTTATGCCAAGTAAAACAAAGGACAAAATGTCTTAAGTATATAGGACCAGAAGGATAGACAGGAATATTAAAGCTGTATGTGGGTAACATTGGTATAAATTTATGGAGATGAGGTTTACTAAAACAATGGTACAAACAAATTAAGATTCCTCCTAGCACAGAAATAAATCATAAACTTACACATATTTCTGGAGATATATGAGACAGTTTTATAAGAAAGAGTCAGAAAGTATCCATGCTATACAGAAAGAAGGCATAACAGCTGTTGATCTTTCAAAGACACTCACAGCTCTACTTTTAAAATGAGAAACAGATAAGCTTATATGGATTAATCAATGGCCATTAACAAAAGAGAAATTACAGGCCTTAGAGCAGATGGTACAAGATCAGTTAAATACTCAGCACATACAAGAGTCAACAAGCCCTTGGAACTCTGCAGTATTTGTCATTAAAAATAAATCTGGAAAGTAGAGGATGGTTACAGATTTAAGGGCAATTAACAAGGTGATCTAGCCAATGAGCTCTGTATAGTCTGAAAGTTCTTTGCCTTCTCTGTTACCAAATTTAAAAAAGTATTTTTTTATAATTCCTATAAATATCAAGATAAAGAAAAACTTGCCTTTATAGTGCCCACTTATAATAATTTTCCACCTATAAAGAGGTGTCATTGGTGGGTCCTTCCTCAACAAATGCTGAATAGCACTACATTATTTTAGTATTTTCTACAAAAGCAAATAAAAAAATATGTAACAAAATCACAAAATCCATAATTTACCATTATATGAACAACATCCTATTGGCTGATTTAAATACTGATACCTTAGGAAAAACATTTGAGAAAGTAAAAAAAAAAAAAAAAAAAAAAATCTTTAACTGCTTGAGCATTACAAATAGCCCCTAAAAAATACAGAGGGGGAGATTCCATTAATTATTTAAATGGCCAGGAAAAAATTAGACCCCCAAAAGGTACAAATCAGGAAAGATAGTTGAAGACATTAAATGACTTCCAAAGATTACTAGGAGACATTGCCAATTGATGACTCACTATTAGAATGAAAATTGATGAACTGGATAATGTGTTTAAAACCTTTAATGGTGATGAGGAGTTAAATAGTCCAAGAGAATTGTCAATTGAAGCTGAGAGACAATTCGCTTTGGTAGCAAAAATTACAGGATACACATGTTAATTATGTGGATTCAGACCTTAATTGTATACTAGTTATATTGTCTTCTAAGCATTTTCCTACAGGAATTTTAATGCAAAGGGAAAATGTTATATTGGAAAGGATATTTCTACCACATAAATTCAGTAAAATATTAAAGACATGTGGAAAAGTTTACTGAATATATCTTTAAAGGAAAATTAAGACTTTGTCATTTAACAAGAATGGACCCAACAGAAATTGTTGTACCTTTAACTAATGAAGAAATTGATGAATTATGGGTAGAAAATGAACCTTGCCTAAGAGCCTTCAGAAATTTTTGAGGAGATATTAACAACAAATATCCTCAAGGCAAAAGAATTGAATGTTTAAAGAAAACTAGCTTAATTCTTCCTTGTGTCATATGAGATAAACCAATTTCTGGAGTCCCCATAACTTTTACTGATGCAAATAATCAGGAAAGAAGGTTAAAAGTCAGATAATATCAATAAAGTGGGTCAATGTCCTTATAATTCTGTTCAAAAGTCAGAATTATAAGCAATTGTGATGGTATTAATGGATTTTACCCAAACTCTCAACAAAGTCACAGGCTCTCAGTACGTAGAAAGAGTTGATTTACTCATTGAAACTGCTGATTTTATTAATGATAAGTCAAAATTAACTTCATTATTCATTTGGTTACAAGAAATAATGAGCTCTAGGGATCATCCCTTCTACCT
Source organism: Sigmodon hispidus (assembly GCA_004025045.1). Lineage (NCBI taxonomy): Eukaryota > Metazoa > Chordata > Mammalia > Rodentia > Cricetidae > Sigmodon > Sigmodon hispidus. Next base: position 90,722 of record PVIH01004480.1, read on the forward strand.
AATACACATTCAATCCCATATGGGTCTATCAGGTACTTTAGTGCCAGGCAATGAGGAAATTGAAAAATTATTAATAGTAAATGTGCTAGAGGCCTCAGAAATCCATTTAAAAAAACACGCTGAGCAGAAGAAATGGCTCAGTGGTTAAGAGCACTGACTGTTCTTCCCAGCATCCACATGACAGCTAAAAACTGTATTTCCAAGACCTGACATCCTTACAAAGTTATATATGAAGGCAAAACATTAATTCACAAAAAAATAAAAAATAAATATTAAAAAAATATGTCAATAGCAAAGGATTAAAAAAAGATTTCTCCATCACTTGGCAACATGACAAAGAAATTCTAAAAACATGTCCCACCTGTTCCACTATTACCAGCAGGGAGTAATACTAAATGTATACATAGAAATGAAATCTGGCACATGGATGTATTTTATTTTATATAATTTGGAAAATTAAGATATGTACTTTATATAAGAGATATCTTTTCAGGATTTCAATGTGCAACTGTTTTGAGTTTAGAAAAGGCTGATTCTGAAATCACACATTTGCTAGCAGTTATGGCCATCATGGGAATATAAGTAGAGATTAAGACAGACAATGCTCCAGCATATGTCTCTAGTAAAATAAATCATTTTTTTGCTTAGTATAATATAAAGCATACTACAGGAATACCACATAATCTTTCAGGGCAAAAAGTCATAAAGATATCAAGTTGAACTATAAAGGAGATGCTAAATAAACAAAAAAGAGTAACAAAGACCCCTAAAAATAGATTACATAATGCTTCATTAACTTTGAATTTTCTCAATGCAAATAAAAAGGAACAAAAGCTGCTGAAAGGCATTGGACTATATAAAAATGGCTGAGCTAAATCAATCTTTCTATTTTAAAAATGTACTGACCTCAGGATGGAAGCCAGGCTATGTGCTACATTGGTGAAAGGGGTTTTGTTTTTGTTCCCACAGTTGAAAAAAAACTTATGGGTACCATCAAAACTAAACCAGACTTGATTTGTACCAGAGAAACTTTATGAAAATTAGAATTGATGTCTCATCTACTTGTACTATAATTTTTTAAGTTGTAAGAAAAGACAAAGAGTTGGGACAGGTGTTAGTTTTTATCTTTACAGAAAACCAGAAATAAGAAGTTAAAAGACCTTGGACATCAAGACATCTACAACAGAAGGGAGGTTATCTAGAAAAATTTAGAAGCAAAAAAAAAATCACATTTATTGGTACCACTATATTCTACATGATAATATCTTCTTAACCTTTATCTTTACATATAAGTTGATGTGCCAATTAAATTATAAATTAAAGCTGGCATTGGAGTTCAAGTGTGGCTCTCTCTTTCTCTAAACCGAGGCATATTAGTTAAAAGAAAATACAAAATCTTTGTATCATACCAGAAGCACTACCTGATATGAGACAAATGAAAGACCAAAAAGAAGGGACAGTTCTATACTAATCATATTTTGAATAAATTTGTATGTAGTTAGTTTCCTGTATATTATGTTGTGCTTTAGTACCTTATCAGTTTTCTGCAGAGATCCATGACAATGCCTAATTTTGACCTGAAAGTATCCAAAAGGAAGTTGGGGGCTCACTAAGATGATTTTACATGGACTATGACAATGTCACTAGGCAGGCAAATACCAACCAAAAATCACATTTTGACTACAAACTGCTCAGGAAAATTTTGAGGTGGCTAGCTGAGTTGAACCTTCATAGACTACTCTAACAAAAGCCTTAGACAAGCCATGCATTTTCCTGTTATGCAGAGACTGGATAACAAATGACACAGCTACATATTTCAGGACTTGACAATAACATTTTTAAATTCAGGATCTGCTAAACATGCCGTTGCCCCTCAGACAGCAAGAAGTAAATGTAAGAACATGGCATCCACATTCCTAAGAGGTGTTAGTTTTTGGTGTTTCAGTGGGTTATAGAAGATTGTCATTTTTTAGGGTAATTGATTAAAAATTGTTCCTAGTTATGGTTAGAAAAAAGCTAAACATTAGAGATTAGATTTAGGGTTTTTGTTTTTTTAAAAAAAGATAAAAGTGATACAGATAGGATAGGATATAAGGGTAGATTATTGAATCTGCTTTAAATAAAGAAATTACTAGCTTTAAATATTTTACATTGTATTTGATTTTTTGTATGTTGCATACAAATTGTATATATTGATATAAGGTTGAGATTAATTTTGTCACTGTACATACATCCCTGTTTGTTCAAGGTATTATACTTATACTGTTTATCTAACAATATAATACAAATTGGTAGTTCACAAATGTTATTATTACCAACTAATTAAGATATAAAGAAATGCAAGTTAGTAGTTAGAAATTATAACCAAAGTTACAGTCATATTAGATATATTTGCAAGATCAGATATATTTTAGATCATCGAGTCTTCTTCAGACACTTCAGAGAGCCATAGATATGGCATTTAAGAAATTTCAAAAATATACTTCTTATTATTTTTTTGACAATGGGACATCTGCTCCTGGCAGCAACAATCCATTTCAGAGAAGATTATGGACATCTAAGAAACTCCTCCATATGAGATGACCTTATTTGTAACAAAAGTCAGCCACAGGGCTAGAAAGTACTCTTGCCTTGACTGCTGAAAATATAATATTCAAAATGGACAAGCAGGAGAATTGATGAACCTTGCCATGACAAGGGAGAAATGACTTTGGGAATATCCTCCTGCCCAAAAATGCAGGCCAGAGATGGATTCTTTAACAACACAGAAAAATCTATGGATGACTGTCCAGGCAGCCAGCTGTTTTATTTCTCACATTTTTAGAAGTTGTTACTTACTTAATATTATTTCTTTCTTGGGTCTCTGAGGATTTGAAGATGAGATAGTTAATAGTTACAATTTTCTAGTGACAGTTTTAGAAAAAAAATCACTTAGAAGTTAAAGTATGTATGTTTAAGAGACATAGAAATGTAGTTTTTAGTTAGTAATGCAAGTTAGATACAAAGTGGATTAGGTACAATTCTTTGGACTCACCAAAATAGGATAAATAATAGAATACTTTCTTTGAATTTGTCAATTGTTAACAAGCTGGACATTCCTCATGTAATTAGTGTTTTTATATTATTGTTTGTAATTATTGTACTTATTGTATGTGGTCTTTTCTATGCAAGTTATAGCTTTCTTTTTTATTTTTGACATAAAAGGAGTATGCGGTGATATATCACATATTTAATAAAACCTGAAGTATCTAAGACACCACACAGTCGAATTCTAGGCAAACTACCCAGGAATTTCTTGATTCTTGAGTACAAGGAAAAACAGCTGAGATTCAGTAGTATACACCTTTAATTCCAGCACAGGAGAGCTGGGAGTGGTGACCTACATAATTAATCCCATAACTCCAGAGACAGAACTTCCTTTGTTTCTGTTAATCCTAACAATGGGATACAGCTGATAAGAATTGTATATAAAGCTTTTTAGGAACCCAGAAGAGGCAGAAGACACTGGCTAAAGAGACCAGCAAAAGGGACAAGGAGCAATGCTGAAGAAGTTCCAAGACAGTTGGGTAAGATTGACTGTGGTACTTCCTCTTTCTAGTATTTTAACCTTTCCCTAATATTGGCTCAGAGTCTTCTTTTCAAATAATTTGAGTTCATGCAACTACAGAAAATATTTAATTGGGCTGACATACATTTTCAGAGTTTAGTCCATTATCATCATCATCATATTAGGTCATAGTAGCCTATAGGCAGACATGGCACTAGAGAAGGAGCTGAGATTCTATGCCTTGATCTAAAGTGATCTGTAACATTGGGCATAGCTTGAGCATAAGAGACTTCAAAGCCCATCCCCACAGTGACACACTTCCTCGAACAAGGCGATACCTACTAATAATGACAGTTGCTATGAACTTCTGGGGTTCATTTACATCCAAACTCTCACATTCCAATCCCTGGCATCCATAAGCTTATAGCAATATTATTATGCAAAATGAATTTAGTTTATCTTCAAAAGTCCCCATAGTCTACTACAGTCTCAAAAATGTTTAATAGCTCAATATTCATGTAACATTTTAACTTTAATCCCCTATAAGATAGAAATGAAAAAACAGATGACATAGTTCCAACATATAATGGCATAGATATACATTACCATTCCAAAACACAGGGAAGGGGGCAGAGTGAGAAAATACTAGAACAAATCAAGACTGAGAAAACTGAAAAACCAGCTGAGAAAACTTCAAGCTCTGCATCTCCATGCTTGATGTCAAAGCGCTCTTCAGATCTCCAATTCCTTTCAGCTTTGTTGACTACTTATTTCTCTTGGACAGTTTCTACTCCATGTTAGCAGCTCTCTTTGGTAGGTATCCCACAACTCTGACCTCTTCAAAATCTTGGGGTCTCTAAGTCAATCCAGGCTTCAACTTCAAAGCTCCACATGATAGCCTTTCTGGCCATCTATTCAGGGACACCCCTGATCCATGCCTGGCCTCTGTGGCTCTCCTTAGTTGCAAAGAGAGATTGCATATCCCCATTCTTCTGTCCTGAACTTGAAAGGCAAAACATGTGTCCAAATCTGCCAAGTTTGATTCTTATTAGGGCTGAAAGTTCGCCCTCTAGTTCAATTATATCTTCCCTAGCTTTTTGTCCTTCAGAGCCCAAGCTTGGCTGTACTGGACCTTGTTCTGTAGTCCAGGCTGGCCTCAAACTCAGAAATCCATCAGCCTCTGCCTTCCAAGTGTTGGGATTAAAGACTTGCACTACTACATCCAGCTCTAAAGTTTTCTTTAATACCCTTTTAAAATTTGGAAATTTAGCTGGGTGGGATATTTCCCCGAAGTCACCATTCCCTTTATTCTATTTCTTAATCTGTTTAGTCTTGAGCACAGGACTTAGCTGCACTCTACTTCCTGGTACTTCTTTTCTCCTTGAATTGTACAGTTTGTATTTTTACTTGCTCAGCTTGCTCCTTTTCATCATAAATCTTTATTAGAATTAGCACTAATAACCACAGGCAGAGCCTATACTAAGCTATTTGAGATTTTCTCTCCCAATGGAATTAATCCCAAACTTTTCACTTTAGATTTAGGCAGACATTTCTGATGAGGACAAAAGCAACATTGTAAAATTTTTCTCCTCTGAAATCTCTTGAGTCAGGACCCCACAGTTCATCAAATCACACTCAGTCCCACTCTTTTCCACTCTTCTATTGGTATGGCCCATTAAGTAGCACTTAAAGTGTTTAACTGTTTTTCTAACACACAGTCCCAAGATTATATTCCTTCAAGCAAAACCATGGTCAGACCTTTCATAACAACATCCCAATTCCTGGTACCAACTTTTGGCTTAGGGTTTCTATTACTGTGAAGGGTCATCATGACTTTGGAAACTTTTATAAAGGAAATAATTAATTGGAGTGGTTTATAGTTCAGAATTTTAGTCCATTATCATCATGGTGAGACCTAAGCAGCATGTACCTCCATGCTCACCAGATATGGTGCTGGAGAAGGAGCTGAGAATTTTGCATCTTGATCCAAAGGCATCAGAAAGTAAACTATGACAATGGGCATGGTTTGAGCATAGAAACCCTCAAGCCAACCCCCTCCAATGACACATTTCCTTAATTAAGGCCACACCTCCTAATATTGACACTCTCTTTGAGCTTATGGAAGACAATTATATTCAGACTACCACAAGTACCCTCCTCTAACACTCTACATCAGCACTTTGAGCAAAAGTTCTCCCTAAACCTGAGTCTTGTAGACAATAAGGCTTAGCTATACCCTTGTCTCTGACACCTCAGAGATAAGGATACAAATGTGTACAGAATTCTCAGCTTGTTATGTAGATGACAAGATTAAAATTCTGGTCCTCATGATTTCACATTTAGCATCTAGACCCATGTCTTGTATACTTTATTTTAAAATTTTAAGCAAGATGGATCAGTGTAAAAAAATACTTGCCACCAAGCCTAGTGACCTAAGTGTGATCTCAGAGTGCACCTATTCAAGAGAAGAACTGGCTGTTCCATATGCACACCATGGCTCATGCACATGTATGTATACACAAAACTTAATAATTAAATGTAAAAATGCTTTAATTTTAAATCCAAAAAAAAGTTTTTCTTCTAAACATTTTGAGCATTGCAGCCCACAGGATTGGTAGGAAACAGTTGTGTTTGTGGCTAAATGCTCATATTCTGAAGACACGTTTGTAATGATTACTCTTGATCATGAGATTGTCAGCCTAGCAAGATCTTTCATCAACTCCTCTTGGTTTGTCTGTGAGAATGTTGTCATTGATAATTATCCAAGAGGAAAAGAAGCTCCTACAGAGTAGGCAGAACTTTTCTGCAGGAAGCTAAGATAGAAAGAGGTCCATGGATAATTTAGGATTGCCTGCTTGCTTTTCTCCCTGTCACTGAGTCTATGGTTGCTGCTGCTGCTGCTGTTACTGCTACTGATACTGCTAAATTAGCTTCTATCATACTCTTTTATGTCATTCTAACATGACCTAAAGACTACCAACTCTTTGGAATTCTCCAGGCCTCCAGCACCTGGTTGGGACTGCTGAGCCATCTACCCTCATGGATTGAGAACTTACTAAATCCTCAACCTTTTCAATGTACAGATGTCCCTGGTTGAATGGGCCACATCATGTAAGTCATTTTAGTGATAAAGATAGATAAATAGGTAGACAGACAAAAAATGGACATACAGATGAACAGACAGATATATAGAACATACACACATAAATAGACAGATAGTTGTCAAGGTGCTTTTTCAGGAGCTCTTGGAAACAAATGGAGGTTCTCAGGGTTTTGAGGCAAGCATATGGACAAACAAGCCACCTCTTTGCCCCAGTACTAAAATGTTTTCATTTATATTTGGTCTGAGTATTCAAGATCTGGATTTTGGTGGTATATTCAATAAAAATAGCCTGAAATATTAGAGAATATAACCAAGGCATGAATGTCAGCTAAGCTAAGTGGTGATCTACATCTTTAATCCCAGCACTTGGGAGTCAGAGATCCACTAGATCTCTGTAAATTCATAGCCAAACCAAGTCAGACAGTGACAGCACCCACCTTTATTCCTGGCTCTAGGAAAGTTGAACCAGGAAGTAAAATAGCAGGGAGGAGAAAGATATATAAGACTGGAGTAGGTAGAAGTTCTTCCCCTTTTGCCTATGTGTTCTGTCTGAGTACTTGTGTAGATGAGAATTACCCATTTGGCAGGAGGAGTTTACGAGGTGAGAATTGTCTCTAGTTTGTTCTGTATCTCTGATATTATAGCTTTTCCCTAATATATGGCTTTGAGTTCTTATTATAGTACTAAATAAAATTTGTGCAATACTATATTCTACTTTATATATCTGATTCATCTCTCTTCAGATGCTAATTTTCACAAGCAATACCTGGTCATGGCCCTATGATCCAAATCCTTCATTCTGCCAGCAAGATGAGCTAAAGACCTCTCCATCCTTGTGTCAGTAAAAAGTAGCCAAGACCATGACGACCTATTCCCAACCATAAACCCAGGTTTTATATATATATATATATATATATATATATATATATATATATATATATCAAAGGGTGGATTGTAAGGATTTCCAAAGCTTGCATATAACAGTGTCAATCATGCCTCTGGGTGTGGCGATGCAAACATGGGCCCATCCACCCTTTATAAAGAAAGCACTCACACGAGCCCTGCCCCTTCTCATTTCTTCTCTCTCTGCTCCCTTCTGCCCCTACCTCTGCTGCTGTAATAAACTCTTGTGTGGTACTCCCGGTGTTGAGATTCCATTCACGTGACACCTGTAAAAAACTAACAAGGATGGCCTAGAATTTATGATCCTCCTTTCTCAGTCTTCCCCAGACTACTCCAGCACACTCAGCTTCATCTGTTCTTAATGTATGTCTAGTGTTTGGTCAGCCCCCTCTTTCTACACTGCAGGGTGCTTCTGTTCTTCCTCCTACCAACATAATGTTTGTATGAGCAACAGGCCCACATCCCATATCCACTTTGCATATATACTTCCAGGCAAAGGTTTCAGTTTACACTGAAGATCAAAAACCATAAAGGAAGGGAGAAGGAGGAAAAGATATGTCACACAGACAAGTCCTGGCAACAAGTGACATTCAAGGGTAGTGGATTGGTGAGTTAGGGACAGAAGCCAGCACAGGTTTCAACCTGAAGGAAGGTGAGAAGAGCAGCTGAGGATATAAACAGAGATGAGTGTGGATGCTCACAAGTCTGTGAGGACCAGTAAGGACAAATGTTCACCTCAGAGCACCTTCCAGTCCTAAGATGAACACAGTTGCTGGGTGTTGATAACTCGTGATGGGAAGTTTTGTTGTACAAGCCAAGCTTCTTTAAAATTTGTATGTACTCTGACCCAGAAATCTCACATTCAAGTGTTTATCCTGATATGCAACACAATCAAATGTGTGAGGAGGTCCTGGATAACTCTCACCTCAAACAGACCTGTTGGGAAAGGCATTTCTGAGATGTTCTTGGATAGTTAATGTTCAGAAAGTACTCACATTTTCCTTTTTTGTTTTTAAATGCATATTGTGTGTTGCGTACGTGTTTTCATGTGTGTAGGCACATATGGTGTGGATATCCATGAGAATGTTTATAGAAGCATGAAAAGCATGAGCAGTCTTCCTCAGTCTTTCTTCAGTGTATCCACTGAAGCAGGGTCTCTCAGCTGAACCAAGGGCTCACCCATACAGCTAGTCTATCTAGCGAGCTGTTTGTGATTATCTCCCAGCTGGAGTTACAGAAAAGCTCATGCCCATGCAGCATTTATGCAGATTTGGGAGAATCCCAACTCTAATCTTCACACAAGTATTTTATCCACTAAACTATTTCTCCAGTTCAACTAATAATTTTGTTAAGTCCAAAATTTAGTCAATTGCCTTGGTTTATGCATATCTTAAATTATTATATTTTATTATAAGCTTCTCTAAAACATGCAAACATAGATTTTAGATATGGATTAGTATATATTAATTATACAGAATAATGTGTTTCATTTTGACACTTTTCACATATGTATATATGGTTCATGAACATGTTCTGTGTAGTAGGATTATGCAGGTAATGTTGTAAATATTTTTTCTGCCTATGAGTTGAATAAAAAGGTTATTATTGGCCAAAGGCAAGCTAGAAGTCTGGGTGAGGCTACAAGGCTAAAATAAAACTCAGGAACATCTCAGTGCAGACACAGATGCCAGACACAGATGCCAGAGTTAGGAGCTACCAGGAGATGCAGAGGAAATGCTGCTCTGAGAAAAGATACTGAGCCACATGGGTGAACAAGATGGATTGAGTTCAGATGAAGGAGCTAGAAAATTATATGCCTGGGCCCTAGGTAAATCAGTGTAAAAATAATAAAAGCCTGTGTATGATTATTTGAGGCAAAGCAGGGCTGAGAGTAAAACTAAACCTTTGGTCTAGCCCAGAAAGTCTGGGCCAGAAGCTTTACAACAGTTTTCCTCCATTGTTCTCTTTTGTGCCCCTTCCTGCTCCTGTGAGCCTCCCTCCCCTTACCAGATAGTCCCTCTCCTGATTTCATGTCTTTTGTTTTATTTTGATCAACCAGTGAGTTTCATTAAAGTTGCTTTCAAGAACCAGGACACCTTAGCAGTGGTTACACCCCCAAAAAATTTTCTTTCTTCCCAGCAATATTAAGTGCATGTAGAAAAGTTGAAAGGTAGAGTACATCATCCAGTTTTTATGTTCAGAGGTATAGCTCAGTACAGTTCACTACATTCATATGTGTACCAGTCATTATCATCCATGCACTCTTTGCATCTTCAAACCAGAAACTCCTTATTCAATTTTAAGCCCAATTATCCTTTCTGCAACTCCTGGCAACTCTCCTCTACTTTCTGTTGTGTCTGATTAGGATACCTTATTGCATTGCATCATATAGTACTCTTCCATGTGTGACTATCATGCCTCATTTTATGTATCCAAGGTTCATTCATGTTGAGACATGTGTCAAAGTAATATTTTATTGTGTGAATGCAAAACAATTTATTTATTCATTCATTCACAAACACTTTGCTAATATAAATAATGGTACATGAATGCTCAAATAGCTCTTAGAGATTCTACCCTCAATTCTCTGAGAAAAAAATTACTATGACTTTTGCAAGTTGCTAATGAAATTATGATTGTGTCACTCAGAACAAGGAAGAATATAGTATGTCTTTCTTTAAACAGCCAGCTCTAAAATAATGACACAGAGACTTCTTATCAATTACAAAAGCTTGGCCTAGGCTCAGGCTTATTACCAACTAACTCTTAAAACTTAAATTAGCCTGTTTGTATTAATCTATGCTCTCCCATGTAACTTGTTACCTCTCCTTGGTACCAGACATCTAACTTCCTCTCTGTGTGGCTAGTAAATGTTCTACACCTGTGATTCTTTTCTGAGGTTTCTATCTCTCCCTGGAAGTTCCACCTTTTCTTTCCTGCCTAGCTATTGGCTATTCAGCTCTTTATTAAACTAATCATAAGGTGGCTTAGGCAAGTGAAGAAGGACAGAGACAAATCTTCAGCCAGTGTACAAAGAGAAGATCCCAACAAGAAGATCCCAATGTCTTAGAGAGACATTTTAAAGTATGTTTGAGAAAATGATATCTACTAGATTTACATTTAATCCAGTATGATGGGAAAATACAAAATTAAGCATATTGAGAGCTGGGCAGTAGAAATTCCTCAAATTGGTTAATACTATTAGATACAATTGAATTATGGATATCTGAGGACAACTTTCAGGAGATGGTTTCTTCCTTCCAATCATATAAATTTTGGGATTTTTATTCAAAAGGCACCTTTTCCCATTGAGTCATCTGGTCTACCCTGAAAAAAATAATTTTTAAGGGGTGTACCTGCTTCATTCATTGAACCTTAATTATCACATTATCTCTCTTTCTTTGTGCATAGATGTCTTTGTGTGAGTTCTTGTATGTCTGTCTGTATTTGACTATGTATCTATGTACCTCTTTGTGTCTCTGTATATTAGTCTTCCTGTCTCGGTGTATAGACATGTATATGAAGACTTCTTAAATGGTAGCATGTACTAAATGTCAGGAAACTTGAAGATAGAGTTTAGAATGGTAGCTGCATTCTTAAAGTATTATTCCTTTCTCCATAACAAATTTCACTACAGCTGTCTGTAATGAAGCCAATGCTTATGAGGTGACAAGATAACCTTCCTTGAGTTTTTTGTTTGTTTGTTTGTTTTGTTTAATAGATTAACTTTCACAAAAATTTCTCTGACATCCACACATGTACCATGACTTAAGCACACCTGTACCAAAATAAATAATGGTTTTCAAATATTCAAGTATTTATTTTAACTGTTAGGTGTCTTATATTATTAGAGAATTAGTATGAAAGTGTTAACAAAACACAATTAGTATCATAAGTGGAGTTGTTCCATTTTGTGTGCCTTGGGAAACTCTTCCATGAGCCTCCTCTTCTGGCCTCCCAACACATAATCTTCAGGGATGTTAAGTGTGAGAAAGCTGCCTGCTAGCATAGTAGGAGCCAGAGCACAATGTCACCCTGAGTTGCTGGTGCCAGGTCTCATGTTAGTCAAAGTTCCGTGTCCCTGGGCCTGATCTGAACAATATAGAATTGAGACTTATAATCCTCAGGGGTTTTCCATATCTAAAATATACTAGTACCAGTCTATGATTCTATAAGCCTTGGAACTCAAATCATTGTTAATAATGCTCTTCACTACTACTGTATGTGGTGAGTTTGTCTATACACACTGACTGAGGAGATAAAGAAAACAGCATCAATTGATTTTTGACAAAAATCAATTCTAGAATAAAATTAATAACAGCTTTCAAAACTGTATATACTTTCTAAAGATCTGGACCCAGTGAGATTTTCTTTTTCTAAACAGGCACCAAGTCTATCACTGAATCACTCTATTAGGCCTTTTTATCCCAGGAAAGTGCCTCTTGCTTGGCATTTATGAATTTGCACAATTTCAGACTGGATGTTCATTTAGAACTCTTCCACAGGTCCAAAGGCCTCCTTGCTCAGAATCATTTGTGTCTAATGAAGACACCATTGCATTCTTCCTCCTGGACAATTAATTAAATGCTTTAAGAAAGTGGGATTCTGAGTTTTCACCCCCTGCCTTCATCTCTGTCAGAGCCTAAAACACTCTCATTCTCCTGCCCAGGCCCATGAACCATCACATCTGAAAGAGCCTTCACCTTCCAGCAGTACCTACTTTTGTCTATCATCTGTTTTCACCAGATATTCCATTTTCCATGTCATGTTCCTACATCTCCCTGTGTTCTCTACCATTCTCATGTCTATGTACATGTTTGTGGAGGCTGGATGTTGTTGCTGGGTATATCCTCAATTACTCTCTACCTTATTTTCTTATGAAGGTATTTTCTCAATCTAAGACCCTTTTCCCAAGACTCTGGCTTGTATTCAGTTGACAGAAACCTATCCAACACACAACCTATGCACACACACACACACACACACACACACACACACACCATTCAATAACATAAAGTATTTTTTAAAGCCAGATGTGGTAGTATGTACTTTCAATTCCAGCACTAGGAAATAAAGACAGACAGATACTGAGAGCTCACTGGTCAGCCACTGTAGCATATCTGGTAAATTCCTGATTCAATAAGAGATCTTGTTTGCAAAAGAGAGATGGAGAATCAGTTAGGCAACTCAGCACTTGCCACCCAGACCGCTGCTCTGAGATCAATCCCTGGAACCCACATGGTAGAAATGAATGAACTCCTGTAAGCTGTCCTCTGACATTCACATCCACACACACAAACAAATAAATAAATAGTTAATATTTTTAAAGTAAAATTACGGGTGTTATCTGAGGACACACCCATGTTGACCCCTGGCCTGCACACACATTCACACACACCAACAAAGGGGGCCCAATTGCATTTAAGTTTGTATAGAAAAAACTTATAATAAAAGAATATTGAATTCCAATGTACCAGGTGTCCTTCCTTTGATCTATTAACCCTCATAGAGTTCTCAGTACAATGAGCTTTGATAATTGCCAGGTCAATTATGAAGGCTCCAACCTGTCCTCCATGGTGGAAAGCTTTCTGAAACTCTGGGAAGAGATTCCCCAACCTCTTTGTAACTGGCTTGGTGTGCAACCTGGGCAGAAACATGAATCTTTCATTTTCCCAGTACCCGCCACCAGCCAGGCTCACTCACAAGCCTCCTCCCCATCTCATGCTGGGAGGCAGTTCTCTTAATGATTATCACAGTTGGATCCATACTTTTGTGATCACCTTGGCCTAATTAAACAATCCCATACTAGTTCAAAAGGCTTGGTGTTGTTCATTTTAGAACATCAGTCTAATTTTTAATTCAAGATGCTGCTCACTCTCAGCATGGGGGCGTTCATGAACCTTGAGGGAAGAATTGAATGCTGGGTTGTTTTTGTTGTTGTTGCTGCTGCTGCTGCTGCTATGAAAAAAACTTCATGACCAACACAATTTATGAAAAAAAGATTTTCTTTTGACTTACAGTTCCAGATGGAAATGAGTCTATTGTGGGGGAGCTGGAACAAGTGCTCACTGGTTCAGAGAACTAGCTGATCTTCTAGGAGACAAGAATTCAATTTTCAACATCTATTTGGAAGTTCACACAACTGTTTGCAACTCTAATTCTAGGGGATCCAATGCTATGTTATGCCTTCTTGGGGCAGTGCACACACATGATTACAGACATACATGCAGGTAACACACACTCATACACACACACACACACACACACACACACACACACACACACGTAGAACAATGAAATAAAAATTAAAAACAGAAACCATCATGGTGAGGAGTCAGAAGCACACAGAAGGCATGGCTGTATGAACCGGAAGCTGAAAATTCAATAGCAAGCAGGAAGTAGAAGTGAACAGATTGAAAACAGCATGATGTTTTTAATCTCAAAGCCCATGTACAGTAGCTTTGTGTCCTGCAGCAAGCCACTCATAAACAGCACCACCTAACAAGGACAAATGTACAACTATCTGAGCCTAGGACATTTTCCTTCAAACTGTTCCTGATTAACCCAGTGTTTGTCCCTCTAGGATTGGGATGGGAAGAAAGGGAACTGCCCATTGTATGATCCACACACAAAGGCCCTTCCTAGCCTCATGTTATTTTGGTTATGGGTTGAACTCTCATGAAAAACACCAAACCTTCCAGCTGATCTCTAGGATTGGATAGTCCTTCAAATTCCGTGACAACACTTCCATTTATTCTTCAGACTAACATCCTAGGCCCATCCCTACAGTTCCCATGGGGCCTATGAAGACAAGCAGGATTCAGTTTCCTTGTTTTACTGGGGTTCAGACAATAGCTCCCTAACAGCTGCTATTAGAGTTCTATGTGTCCCTTTCCATCTACCAGTGCACCAATGTGACATCTAGTCACAGGAAGACTAGAAGAGATGCTATGGTGGTTTTTCTTCATCATCCCTTGTATGGAGTTGATTCACCTAGAAATCTGGTAGAGGCACACCCCACCAGTGTGCATCTGAGGTTGTTTCCAGAGAGGATCAGCTAGAAGGTGAAGTTGTGAGGGTAAGAGGCAGCATCCTATGTGCTGGAATCCTAAGTAGAAAAGAAAAGGGGGGGAAAAGTAGGAACTTATCAAGCTCCCAGCTTCATAGTTCATCAGTATCAGCCACTGTCATGAGTAAGGTTTCCCGAGAGGATTTGCTGAGGATTTCTGAGCAAGAGAACTATAAAGAAGTTGTACTTGTTGGGATGGGGTACACAAAGAAGGATATAGTCAAAATTAAGAAATTCTCCTGTTAAAACTAGGGTTTAGGAAACCAAGGTTAACTACCTTTCTACTCTTGTATTAAGCTAAGAGTAATTTTTTTTATCTTTACATATTATATATGTGTATAAAACATACATACTACTAAATATATACATGTAATATTAATTAAACAATATATTTTAGTTAATACATTATATTTTAAAATTCAGCCAGGTATGTATGGTGGTGCACAATTTTAATCTCAGCACTGATGCAGAAGCAGTTGAATTCAAATGCTGCTTGTTGTACATGGCAAGTTTTAGGACAGCCAGAGGTACATAATGAGATCTTGCTTGCTGCTCCTCTCCAAAAAAATCCAAAACTTTCCTTAATTTTGAATGTTGACTGCAAAGCCTTTTTTATAACAGAAACCCTGAGCAATGGACTAGGATAAATTCGTCAATAAATGTTTGTCACATAAATAAGAGGTGCCTGAGTTTGATTGCCCAAAACCCACATCAAAAATCTGGGTATAGTGACACACATGTGTAATGCCAGTGCTATGGTAGAAACAGGATCCCTTGTGTTTAGTGGCAAGCCTGTGTAGAACATTTCATATTCAGTGGAGCCCCTGTCTCAAAAATAAGGTAAGGGCTATCAGGATACTCAGTGAGGAAATGTTTTTGCAGATAAAGCCTGACAGCCTGAGTTTATTCCCCATAATCTACAATAGAAAAAGAGAACCAACTCTCCAGAAATATCCTCTGATCTCCTTGTGTGCCATGGTTTACAAATACTAGCACACACGCACACTAATAATAATGATAACATTTTTAAATTAAATATTAATGCAATAATGATTGAGTAAGACACCTGACATTAACCTTTGGCCTCTACATGTATGTCCATACACAAGAACACATGAATGCATATGCACATGCACACACACACACCTTCACACACACATACATCAAAACAAAATACAATGAAGTAGAAATGGTAAAGAGTCTTTGTGTGACCCAAGTTTAAATGTTAGTAAAGCATTTTGATGGTAATTTTGAAGATGTTGCTATGAGATCGTGTTGGCTACAGTAGATAATCTGTTGGAGCAGCGTGCATAATTATTTAGGGTTGAAATGTCACAATGATTGTAATTCACTCTAAATGCTTCCATAAAGTAGATGAGGCAAACACAGAAGGATGATAATGATCGTTAAGCTGGGGTGATGGATCCCTTCCTACCAGTCTCATTATCATATGTGTAAAAATCTACAATTAAAGCTATGAAATTAATGTTCATCTCTAATTTTTCACCTTCCACAGCAAATCTGTCATGTAATACATGTCTGACTTACTCTCTGAGCTGCTTCCCAAACTCCCTTTTCTATTATGACTGCCACAGTTTTAGCTAAGCCACAGATCACACAGCCAGAGAGATCAATCTTCTAACGATTTCACTTTGTTTTTAATTGTTCTTGTGTACATAAGTAGAGGTGCCTGCAGGTACCAGAAGAGGATGTTGGAATACCTGGAGCTGGAGTTACAGGAGGTTGTGAACCACCCAGTGTGAGTGCTGGACACGAAACTCAGATCCACTGCAACAGCATGTGCCCTGTGAAGCCATCTCTCCACATGCAGTGCAAGTGGCTTCTTATGGTAGTAAAACAAATAGAAGCAGCTTAAATGAAGACTACAAAATGCTAGAGCAGACTGCAACCTTCAGAAAGAAATAGAATCATGGGATCTAGAGTCACAATGGAAACACATATCTGGGTCTGTGAGGGAGTTTTTAGATTAGATTAACTGGAACAGGAACCCCAACTCCAGCATTCTGTAGGCTGGGTTGCCAAAGGAGAAAGTGAGTTTGAGCGCTAACATTCATGTCTCCCTGCTTCCTGACTGTGGATGCCATGTGAACAGCTGCTTCACAATCCTGCTGTCATAGTTCCCACTATAATGGACTGTGAATTCAAACTGTAAGCCAGAATAAACCTTTTTTGTTCAAGCAGCTTCTTTTCCTTTAAAAATAAACAAAAAAACAAATAAGACTTTTATTTGACTTGCATGCACTCACATTCCCACAATTTGGTTCCTCAAACTGCCTATGCCTTATGGCTTATTTAGGCATGGATTTCCAGGAAAGGAAAGGGCTGATGTTGTACCCCCCAACCAGTGTCCACAATGATGACAATGAGACTTCTGTTCATATTAACAAAGGACACCAACATGCCACCTCCTTGGGAGAGAGTTGAACTGCTTAATATGAGCACTTTTGTTGACTGAATCCATATGACAGCCACTATGATAGTCAGTCCTGTACCAAGCAATTAATATCCTTCCCAGGCATCAGAGCCACTTAGGCAATCTGGAAATCTGGGAAGGGAGGCTTATGGATCCTGAAAAGAATGGAGACATCCATCACAACAGGAAGGCAGCATGGAGGTTGTGGACCTGAGTTCAACTGGTATCACGCTAATACCACAAGATACCAAATAGTTTCTAGGTCTCCAATGTGAGCCAACCTGAAGAGCATCTAGCATAAGCCACTGTCTTCCTGATTCATTCTCTCAGGGGCATTGCCTAAGACCTTTTTTCTATAGCAAAACAGTCCAATAACTCCTATAGAAGATGCTGCACTACACACGATGAGTTTAGAAAAACAGCTTGATGGCTAAGAGTACGTGTTACTCTTTCAAAGGACCTGAGTTCATTTCCTAATACCTATGTCATATGCCTCACAACTGCCTGTTACTCCAGCTCCAGGGGACTCTGACACTTCTGGTCTCCACAAGCACCTAGTGTCAGTATTTTGTGTGAATCTGGCATGGTACAAATACCAATTACCCATTTATCTGGTGGTGGATTTCTATGAATGCTGAGGCTTCATGGTGGATACAGTCAAGGCAGTAGCTGTTAGCAGGAGACACTTAGAAGCTGTTTCTATGTAGAAGGACTTTATTTTAAATTAACAGAGGAGGGGGTAAGGGGGAAGAGAGAGAAATAGAGGGAGGGAGAGAGAGAGAGAGAGAGAGAGAGAGAGAGAGAGAGAGAGAGAGAGAGAGGAAGATAGGAATGAGGAGCACTCCTGAGAGAGAGAACAAAGGGAGAGAGAAATTCAGAGGTGAGAACTCTTCTTTAAATGTGTCTTGACATCCGAACTCAGAGGTTATCATGGATTTAGAGACTATCACCTAGCACACATGTATCCATATACCCCCATATATATATATATATATATATACACAAAATTAGTAAAAATAAATAAAAACTTTTAAAATTAAAATTAAAGCTTTTTTAAACAACAATAGCAAGCAGGTGTGCTATGCAAAACCACACACAAAAACCTTTCTTAAAGCCATTTTTTTAAAGAAATATAAGAGTTAGGGTAAATTGATCAATCAAAATCAAATAATTATGGGCTGGGGAAATGTTTCAGTTGATAAAATGTTTGTCAAGCATGAATGAGGAAAGCATGAGGCCCTGACCTCAAGCTCCAAAGCATACAAATAAATGGAGGGGCATGGTAGACATGCTTGTAGTCTTCTCAGTGGTGAAGCAGAAACAAGTGACCAGCCAGCATAACCAAATTTGCTATTCCGAGTAAAAGAGATAACTTATCTCCAAAAAAAAAAAAAAAAAAAAAAAAAAAAAAAAAAAAAAAAAAAAAAAAAAAAAAAGCAGACACTTAAGAAACAACATGAAGGCTCTCCTGGCTTTTATACACATCTACTTGTACCCACATACACATGCTCAGTCACACATGAACACACATGGGCATACACACACATGCACAGGAACAGACATCTAAAAAGCCAAGTATCATTTAAATAAAGCACCGTATAAACCAGAATCAGCCTAGCAGAGGCCCCAGCCAGAATGTGAAATATTTCTGGTGAGCCCTCCTACACACCCCTAAGCTCTAAACATCCACCTTGAACAAATAGATCTTCAGATGCAGCTCAATAGTACAGCACTTATTCACCATGTTCCAGGGTCTTTGCTCAATATCCAGCACCGTTTAAAAAGTAAAATAAATGAAAGGAAGAGTGAGAGGTGAAGGAAGGTGGAAAGGGGAGTAGAAGAGGAGAAGGAAGAGGTAGAGGAAGAAGGAGAAAAGAAGGAGGAGCTCTTGAGATGAGAACATAGCTCAGCAGTACAGCACTTGCTTGCCATGGGTCATGCCCAGGACTACAGAACAGCAGGCCTTTGAGAGCATTTCCTGACAGTGCAGAGCCTCTGTGGAACCGAAAACTTCCTTCCTGATCTAGGCCACTCCTGCTTTGTCTAGTTTTCAGAGTTTTTGGTTTTTTGTTTCCTTTGAAGAGAGTTTCCATCCCAGTTTTTCTGTAGCTCATAACTTCAGGGGTTGATTGCTGTGTGGAGAACATGTCCCTTGAACTGTCAAATCATTCTCATTACTTAGACCAAGCACACAGCCAAATCAGCTATTTTTGCCTTGGACTACCACATGACCCATTCTGCCACTCCTGGTTTGGTACCTGAATGGATCTATGTTGGCAGAATACAGAGATACTTGCAAGCCTGTAACTGCATTTTCATAATACAGAGCCAGGCTGGACAGGTGCCTATGGATGAGCAAATCAGTGAAGCCCCAAACTGAAGCACCACTACTTTGCTTCTCTATTACTTGATAAACACCATGACCAAAATCATCTTGGGAAGGTAGGATTCATTTTAGCACATAGTTTATATTCTTTCACTGAGGGAAGTCAGGGCAAGAATCAAGGCAGGCAGCTGGGGGCAGAGACTGAGTAGAGGCCGTAGAGGAGCATGGCTTACTGGTTTCTCCCATAAATCTCTCAGCTTGCTTTCTTACACACTTCAGGACCACCAGCCCAGAGGTGCACCACTCACAGTAGACTGGATCCATCCACGTCAATCAAGAAAAATACCACACAGACTTGCCTAATGGAGACATCCAGTTTGTTGTGGTTGATATTTCATGACAAGGTCTCACTATGTAGATTGGCTGTTGTAAAACTATGTAAACTAGGCTGGCATTGAATTCATGGATCTGCCTGCCTCAGCCTCCCTAGTGGTGGATTAAAGACTTGCTTTAATTAATTAATTTAATTGAAGGCCTCTGAAGGAGGCCTTTTGTTAATTGATGGTCCTTCTTCCCAGGTTTAATAAAGTTGACACAAACTAACCAACAGAAGATGCCTTGTTTCCCTTGAGTTTTCCTCACAGGCTGAGTCTTTCCTCTTCAACAGTACACCATCCTCCCAGCACTCAACTACCTTCTCAGCAGCTCTGCTGTGACTGCTTAAAAGAGACCATTAGAGCCTGTGGACTGTTGACATTCCCTCTCAAAGTCTAGGGAGGCCCTAGAGTATAAATGCTGTGAATGGTTGATGAAGAGGGATCTGTCTGTTAATGTGGGTAAGCCGTCATCCATGCTGGGTAAAGACATTCCAATGCAGCTTCCTTGGGGTTCACCCACACTCCTGACAGTAACCCCTCACCCATGGTCTAGGAGTAATCTCCATGAACTCCCTGGTTCCTCATGGCAAACTCTGGCAGAATCATACCTTAGTTTGTCTCTAGACATTGTGAGAATATCATTTATAATTCTCCAGGGAAGAAATCCTTACATAGTGGGAAATCTTGCTCTTCTTTCTCTCCAGACTGCATCAAAACTCCACACACTGAAAGGAATATCCAGAGAAAGAGCAAGCCCCACATCTTCCTGATACCCAGAACAAGCCCCCACATCATCTTACTGACATCCAGAGTGAGACCCACAGCTTCCGGTTATCATCCTCATGATAAGCTCATATGAATTCATTCAAATCTCAGGAACTTGCTCCAGGTTTGCCTTAGAAACAATAGAGCAGAGTAAAAGTCACCCTTGTTCTCCCGGGAAGCCTCACAGCTATTACAAGGCCAAGGTAAAGGGCAAGGGTGGTTATGAAAATGTTGGAATATGAAATGTTACAATCTCTACTTAGCAAGACTCATCCTTTTTTAAGTAAAACTATATTCAGTGCTTAACATTCTTCAGAGTACATGGCCCTGCACCTGTTTCACATAAAAAAAAAATGAATCATTCTTTTTTAGAAAGAACCACCAGGCATCATTCACCAAGGTAAAAATGGCAGGAAGCGTGGGGAAGACAAGTCTCAGAGACATGTCCAACACTTGTCTCTAGGTGGTTCCAGATCTTCTCAAGTTGACAACTGATATTAACCATCACCTGTACCTTCATTATAAGAATTGTAAGGAAGAAGTAGAGGGCTCCCCTGTACAGCCAATACCTCTAAGAAGAGGGTAGAACACAGCAAAATGCCCAACAGCATAACCCAAGTATTGCACAAAATCTATATTCAAATTAGAATACAATAAAACCTAGAGAAAGATATTAGGGAAAATATGAAATATCAGAGAGACAGGGAACAAACCAGAGCCAATTCTCACCCAGTGAACTCCTCAGCCTGAACAGGGTAGGTCCTGTCTCCATGAGTCCTAGGACTGACTAGGCACTCAGACAAAAGGGCAGAACTTCTACCTCCTCTTCCTCATCTTTCTTTTTCTACCTAGATATCTTACTTTTTCATTCAGCATTCCTAGAGCCAAAATTAAAGGTAGGTAGGTACCATCACTGCCTGGCTCGCTTGAGCTTTGAACTCACACAGATCCAGAGGATCTTTACCTTCCAAGTGCTGGGATTAAAGGCATGGGTCACTATCTGACCTTCACTGGTTCTGCCCTCTGATATTTCAGGCAATTTTTATCAAATATACCACCACACCCAGATGTCAGGGCACAGTGAATACTAACAGAATTTTCAAGGTGGGTGCTGGTACCAATGTGTATGTCCCATTATCTTTAACCTCTGTGAGCTTGGGGGCCCCTCATTAACCAGGCTTTGTAGGGCTCCTCTGAGCATTTTTCTTGATTAGGAGTTCCCCTGGACTGCTGAGTCTACTCTTAGTAAGACTCCTCTGAACTAATTTATGAAGAATTTTCCACCCATTTCTCCTTATTCTCCACCCTTGGGGGAAAAAAATCTCTAACCAACAAACTTGATAACAAAAAAAGAAAGAAAACTTAGCTTTCACTTTATGGGGGAAAATAAATAACTCAACTGATAAATAAACAGACACTTCCCTGGGAATTCATAACTACAAACCTTCCTTCACACAGATTTTGAGCTCAAGTTTATATCATAAAAGTTGATCTGGGAGATCCTAAGTTTAAAAAAAAAAAAAAAGGCAACAAGAAACTTCGTTCTAAACTAGGAGACTTGATCAAAGCCAACACTCCAGAGTTGGCTACTTTATAGAAAGACATAATATTACCAACATATCTATTCTCTCCAAATACATTCACACAGTAAACAAATCTAATCAAAACCCTAGCAAGTGTTTTCATGTAAACCAGTGACTGACAGCCTGAGGTCATTGCCTCCATCTCACAAGGTTGCAGGAGAGAGGTGACTCCCCAGATAGTCTTCTGACCTCCACACACATGCACCAGCATCTATGTGCACATAACTAAAATCAAAAAAATGAATAAAAATTTTAAATATAAATGCAAGAAGTGATTGGAAAGATGGTTCAGTGGGAAAAAACACTTGAAGCTCTTGCAGAGGATCCAGGTTCATTTTCCAGCAACCATGATAGCTTACAACCATGTATAACTTTAGTTTCAAGGGACCTGACATCTTCTTGGGCACCAGGCATATATGTCGTATACATATATACATGAAATCAAGAAATTTATATACCTACAATAGAACAAATGAATCCAGATATAAAAAATTTTAATGTAAAAGCAAGAGAGCCAAAAGGACCAAAAAAAAAACAAAAAAACAAAAAATAAAATACCAAGGTAGCCAAGTAGAAGTGGCCAAGTAAGGAAAGACAACTGTACTCCTGTGCTTCAAGGATACCCAAAAGTGCAAATCCACATTGAGACTGCTCCAAGAGCAAAGAATAGAACTATCATATGATCCATCTATAACATTCTTGGGTAAATATTTGTGCTGAGTAGTTTTGTCAACTTGATGCAAACTAGAGGCATCTGGGAGGAGGGAATCTCAACTGAGAATTTGCCTAGACCATACTGACCCATGAGGAACTCTCTTGGTTAATGCTTGGTGTAGGGGTCCCAGCACACTAGGGGTGTTGCTACCTTTGAATAGATGGTCCTGGGGTGGATTAGAAAGATAAATGTCCCAGCCAGGGAATTGAGCCAGTAAGCAGCATTTGTCTATGGTCCCTGCTTCAATTTGCACCGTGAGGTTCCTACCTTGAGTTCTCACCCTGACCTTCTTCAGCGATGAGTGATAAAGTGTATTCTGAAGCAGTCTTTCTTCCTCAGGTTGGCTTTGCTCAGTGTTTCATCTTGGTAACAGAAACCTAACTACAATGATATCCAAAGAAATCTAAATAGGCAAACTTTCACGTTCATGTTTATTGCTGCTTTCTTCACAAAAGCCAAGATTTAGAGAATCAACTTAGTTGTTCATTAGTGGGAAAATGGGTAGGTAAAGATATTTATGAAACTACCCGCAATGAATTTGTATCCTGCATAAAAATAATTAGATTATGTTATACGCAAGAAAGTAAATAAGACTGGAGATCATCATGTTAAGAGAAGTTAGTCAGACTGAAAAAATAATTATAGCATGTTTTTCCTCAAATGGGAAATATAAATTGAAATCTTTAGAGTACATATGAAGAAGTTGAGGAGAAACTTTGCAGAAAGGGGGAAGAGTTCAAAGAAGGTGAAAGGGAAAGAAAGAGGAATGGGGGAGAAAACAAAATATCTCAGGTCATGTCTCACTGACAGAATACAGATTTAATTAGAGGTCAGAGAGTGGCCAGCCCAACAACCTGATTCAATCCCAGGACCCACATGGGGAGGGAGAGCAGCAGCCCCTGTGAGTTGTCCTCACAGCCCCACACATGCCCTGAGTCTCTCAGAGGGCGTTGCTAAGGGGGAAAAAAGAGATCAGTGATCAGGGAGAAAAGCAGGAGGAGGGCTGATGTGGATGAGCATGAGTGAGTGACATACAATAATGTGTGTGCGCCTTTCTCTGACTTGATACATAGGGGAGAGAATTGATCATACAATGGATATGCCAAACCTATCTGACACACTTGGGATTCCTTGCCTATCCTGGGGAGTGAGTGGGGGAAGGGTGCTGGGGAGTACTGGGAGAAGGAGGAGGGGTGGGTATAGAAAAAATAGCTTCATTAAAAAAATAATGTGGGCAGATCGTGTCCCAGAATTCTCTGGAGCAGGCAGAGATAAACTCTGCTGCATGGTCCTTCAAGCTGCTGCTGAAGGGATTTGCACGGCTATCCAACTCCAACTGAGCGATCAGATAAGGACTGGGGAGCCTGAGGGACAGACTCAGACCCCGCCCAGAGGTGAAGAGGGGTCAGCAGGCCCCAGTGCCTGTATCCCAGCCAGGGAGAGGAGACTTGAGCTCCTGTCAGTTCCAGTTCCGGTTCCCAGACAGGGTGCTGTCTGCAGAGTGTGTCCTAGCGCACACTGGAGCAGGCTGAGATAAACTCTGCCTGTCATGGTCCCCAAGCTGCTTCTGAGAGAGTTTGCACAGCGGCCACCTCACCTCTAATTGGTCAAACAGAGAAAGATTGAAGACTTGAAATTCAGTCCCCTGCACAGTGCAGAAATAGTGACTGAGCAGATTTTTTCTTCAGAGGTCACAGGAGGCACACAAGCCTGAGTGCCACAACTGATCAGGTGCCACCTAATCATGAACCACTGAAGCCATGGGCAGACGCCAGTGCAAAAACTTACATAATAATATAAAGAACAACAAGGTAACTCCAGAAGAAAGTGGCAATCCTACCAATACAAGACCAGAACTGAGCAATGAAGAGGAAACAGAAGGAAGCAACACCAAAAATTCCTTTTTGATGATCATCGAAGCTCTCAAAGAAGATATGAAAAATGGCCTTAAAGAAATAGAAGAAAATACAAACAAAAAATTGGAAGAGATGAGCAAATCTATGAAAGAAACATGCCGGGAACTAAAAGCTGAAATAGAAGCAATAAAAAAGGCACAAAATGAGGCAAAAATGGAAATAGAAAACCTGAAGGAAAAAGCTGGAACCACAGATACAAGCAAAACAAACAGAGTTCAAGAAATGGAAGATAGAATCTCTGAAGTGGAAGACTCAGTGGCTCAAATACATATATCAGTCAAAGAAAATACTAAAACTAAAAAAGCCATAACTCAAACAAAATGTTTAAGAAATTTGGGACACCATGAAAAGACCTAGTCTGAGAATAATAGGAATAGAAGAAGGAGAAGAATAGCAGCTCAAAGGCACAGATAATGTTGTCAATAAAATCATAGAAGAAAACTTCCCTAACCTGAAGAAGGAAATGCCTATAAAGATACAAGAAGCTTACAGAGCACCAAATAGATATGACCCCCCAAAAAAGTCAGTGTGTCGCATTATAATCAAGCCACAAAACATACAGAACAAAGAAAAAATTTTAAGAGATGCAAAAGAAGAGGGCCAACTTACATATAAAGGCAGACCCATTAGAATAACACCTGACTAATCAATGGAAGCGATGAAAGCTAGAAGGGCTAGGTCAGAAGTTATACAGATGCTAAAAGAGCATGGATGCCAAACTAGAATACTATATCCTGCAAAATTATCAATCACCATAGATGGAGTAAACAACATATTTCATGACTAAGTGAGACTGAAAGAATATATCTACCAATCCTTCACTACAGAGAGTATTAGAGGAAAAACTCCAACCTAAGTACCCCAGATACACCCACGAAATCACAAACAATCAATAATTCCACAGAAGAATACTCCAGAGAAAGGAAATACAAACAAGTTACCACAAAAAATGGCAGGAAATATCAATCAATGGTCACTAATTTCCCTTAATATCAATGGACTCAACTCTCCTATAAAACGCCGCACACTAACAATATGGATACAACAACAGAAGTCATCCTTCTGTTGCCTACAAGAAACATACCTCAAATGCAAGGACAGACACAGGCTTAGAATAAAGGATTGGGAAAGGATTTTCCAGTCAAACGGTCCTAAGAAACAAGCAGGGGTTGCAATCCTATTATCTAACAAAGTAGATTTTAAGTTAAAAGCAATAAAAAGGGACCAAGATGGTCACTACTTATTCATCACAGGAAAAATTGGTCAAGAGGAGATTTCAATCTTGAATATTTATGCCCCTAATATAAGGGCACCTACTTATGTAAAAGAAACACTGCTAAAGATCGAATGTCACATCAATCCTTACACCCTAATACTGGGAGACTTCAATACCACACTTTCAACCCTGGATAGATCAACCAGACAGAGACTCAACAGAGAAATAAAAAGTCTAAAAGAGGTTATGATGCAAATGGATTTAATACATTTCTACACGAGCTTTCACCCAAACGCAAAGGAATATATATATTTCTCAGCTCCTCATGGAACTTTCTCCAAAATTGACCACATAATTGGTCATAAAGCAAATATCAACAGATATAAAAAGATGGTAATAATCCCTTTTAACATATCGGACCACCAGGGCCTAATGTTAGAGTTCAACAACATCAAAACCCAAAGAAAGCCTACCGACTCCTGGAAACTAAACATCACTCAGCTGAACCATCTCTGGGTCAAGGAAGAAATTAAGAAAGAAATCAAAGTGTTCCTAGAATTTAATGAAAATGAATCCACAACGTATCCAAACTGGTGGGACACAATGAAAGCAGTCTTAAAAGGAAAATTCATAGCACAAGATGCCTATATGAAAAACCTAGAGAAATACCACAGTAGAGACCTAACAGCTCAGCTGAAAGCCTTAGAACAATTAGAAGCCAACTCACCTAGAAGAAGTAGACTGCAGGAAATAATCAAACTTAGAGCTGAAATCATTACAATTGAAACAAAAAGAACAATACAAGCAATCAATGAATCTAAGAGTTGGTTCTTTGAGAAAGTTAACAAGATAGATAAGCCCTTAGCCAAACTAATCAAAAAACAGAGAGAGAGTGTTCAAATCAACAAATTCAGAAATGAAAATGGGGACATAACAACAGACCCCCAGGAAATACAGAGAATTATCAGATCATATTTTGAAAATCTGTATTCCACAAAAATGGAAAAAGTAGAAGAATTGGACAGCTTTCTGGACAGGTACCATCTACCAAAATTAAATGAAGATCAGTTAATTACCTAAACAGGCCTATAACCCTTAAGGAAATTGAAGCTGTTATTAAAAACCTCCTCAAAAATAAAAGCCCTGGTCCAGATGGTTTCAGTGCTGAATTCTACCACACATTCAAAGAAGAATTACTACTGTTACTCCTCAAACTATTTCACACAGTAGAAACTGAAGGAATATTGCCAAACTCCTTTTATGAGGCCATAATTACCCTAATACCTAAGCCACTCAAAGACACAAAAAAGAAGGAGAATTACAGACCAATTTCCCTCATGAATATTGATGTGAAAATTCTCAACAAAATTTTGGCAAACCATGTACAACAATGTATAAAAGATATCATCTACCACGACCAAGTAGGCTTCATCCCAGAAATGCAGGGCTGGGTTAACATACAAAAAGCTTTAAATGTTATCCATCATATAAACGAACTAATGGAACAAAACCACATGATCATATCCTTAGATGCGGAAAAAGCCTTTGACAAAATCCAACACTCCTTTATGATTAAAGCCCTGGAGAGATCAAGAATACAGGGAGAATACCTAAATATAATAAAGGCGATTTACAAGAAGCCAACAGCCAGTATCAAACTTAATGGAGAATATCTCAAAGCAATCCCACTGAAATCAAGAACTAGAGAAGAATGTCCTCTCTCCCCTTATCTATTCAATATAGTTCTTGAAGTTTTAGCTAAAGCAATAAGGGAACGAAAAGAGATTAAGGAGATCCAAATTGGAAAAGGAGAAGGGAAACTATCTCTATTTGCAGATGATATGATTGTATACATAAATTACCAACAAAATTCTTCCAAGAAACTGCTACCGCTGATAAACACCTTCAGCAATGTAGCAGGATACAAGTTTAACTCAAAGATATCAGTAGCCCTTCGATACACTAAAGATAAAAGAGCTGAAAAAGAAATAAGGGAAACATTACCCTGTATAATAGCTGCAAATAGTATTAAATACCTTGGAGTAACTATAACCAAAGAAGTAGCAGACCTATTTGACAAAAATTTTAAATCACTCAAGAAAGAAATTGAAGAGGATATCAGAAAATGAAAAGCTCTCCTATGATCCTGGATAGGTAGGATCAATGTAGTAACAATGGCAATTCTACCAAAGGCAATATACAGATTCAGTGCACTGCCCATGAAAATCCCAACACAATAATTTTTGGACCTTGAAAGAACAATATTCAATTTTATTTGGAATAACAGGAAAGCCAGGATTGCCAAAACAATTTTACTCAACAAAAAAACCTCAGGAGGTATCACCATCCCTGACTTGAAGTTATACTATAGAGCTACAGTAATAAAAAACAGCCTGGTACTGGCATAAAAACAGACTTGTGGATCATTGGAATAGAATTGAGGATTCAGACATTAACACAAAAACCAATCAACATTTGATCTTTGAAAAAGAGGCACAAAACATTCAATGGAAAAAAGATAGTATATTTAACAAATGGTGTTGCAATAGTTGGATGGAAGTGTGTAGAAAAATGCAAATAGATCTGAGCCTGTCACCCTGCACAAAACTCAATTCCAAGTGGATTCCAGACCTCAACATAAACCCAGCCACTTTGAACTTGATAGAAAAGAAAGTGGGAAATACACTTCAAGAATTGGCACAGGCCAACACTTCCTAAATATAACACCAGTGTCATAGGCACTAAGACCAACAATCAATAAGTGGGATCTCCTGAAGCTAGGAAGATTCTGTAAAGCCAAGGACACTGGTAATAGGACAAAACAATAGCCTACAGAATGGGAAAATATTTTCACCAACCCTACAAGTGATAGAGGACTGATATCTAAGAAATAAAAAGAGCTCAAGAATCTAGAGCCCAAAACTTTGAATAACCCAATCAAAAAATGGGGTACAGATCTAAAAAAGGAATTCTCCACAGAGGAATTATCAATGGGTGAAAGGCACCTGAAAAAGTGCTCGTCATATTTAGCCATCAGAGAAATGCAAATCAAAACAACTTTGAGATACCACCTAACACCTGTTAGATTGGCTAAGATAAAAGGTACACATGACAGCCTATGTTGAAGAGGATGTGGATCAAGGGGAACACTACTCCATTGTTGGAGGGAGTGTAGTCTTGTTCAGCCACTTTGAAATGCAATATGGCGGTTTCTCAGAAAATTGATCATCAATCGTCCCAAGGACCCAGCAATACCACTTCTGGGTATATACCCTAAAGATGCACAGTCACACTCCAAAGGTATTAGCTCCACTATGTTCATAGCAGCATTGTTTGTAATAGCAAGAACCTGGAAACAACCTAGATGTCCCTCAACTGAAGAATGGATTAACAAACTGTGGTACATCTACACAATGGAATACTACTCAGCAGTACGAAGAAATGATATCCTGAAATTTGCAGGCAAATGGATGGATTTGGAGAATATTCTCCTGAGCAAGGTATCACAATCTCAGAAAGATAAGCTGGGGATGTACTCACTCATTAGTGGTCTCTAAACAAACAAACAAGAAAAAAAGCCAAGCATGCCCAAGGGGCAATCCACAACCACTGAACAGCTTGGGATCAGAAACACCCTGGACTGACCCTTCAGATCCCACTACACCTATAGGAACATCTGGCTCACTCTTGAGGGAGGGGAGACAAAACTGGATCTGCCAGGAATGGAGACTGAACTAAGCATTATTGGACCAGTGGGACCATTGTACTGTCTGTAGCCTGCCCAGGGAGGGGATGGAAAGTTGTGGAGAAGAAAACATGACCTGATGTGGTGGGTGGAGGAAGGGACCTTGAATAGGGATATACAGGGATAGAAAAAAAAAATCCAGAGGAAAAGCTGAACACAAAATAATTTTACGTTATTATTCGCAAATAATAAAGCAAATTATTCGCATTGTCACCCTTGATAAGTCATGTTTATGATTTTTATTTTCTTTATAGTTATTGTTATCTTATCAGCATTTTAAACTCTATTTACTTTTTTTCTTGATAAATACAAAAGAAAAAAAGAAAAAAAATAATAATGTGTGTGTGAAAATACCATAACAAAACCCCCAAAAGCCCTCGGGTTTAATAAGTAGAAATAAAAAGAAGGCTAGCAAGATGGCTACAGAGTAAATGTGCTTGTCATCATGCCAGACCATCAAGGTCAAACCCAGTAAACTACATAGAAAAAGGGGAGAACTAACTCCTATAAACAGACCTATAAGTTCTGCACCCTCGTGAAGGCCTTCAAGTGCATGCACACAGACAGACACACAAACATACAGCCACAGACAGAAAGACAGATGCACAGAAACACAGACAGACAGACACACAAACATGCAAACAGACACACACACAGACACAAACAGACACACACTCAGACACACACTGACACACATGCATGCATGTAAATAAATAAATGTAGCAAAAGAAATCTTAATAGATTTCAAATAAACAATAATACAATTCAGTGAACTAAAAAAAAGCCAAAATTAAAATTAGTAAGTGAAGTACTAAAAGTGAAAGAAGAAATAAACTAAAAACAAAAGATCAGTGAAACAAATAGTTGAATTTTTCTCTTTTAATAATAAATATAATTGAAAACCTTACCCTGTCTGACCAAGAGTGAGGTAGGAGGGACAAAGAAAGAGAGAGCACAGAAACACAAGCACAGGACTTTATTAGAGAAAGTCACCAACAAGACACACACCAACAAGAACACTCACCAACACTGACAATTACGAACAAGGACAGTCACCAACACTGACAATCACCAACAAGGACATTCACCAACACTGACAATAACCAACAAGGACACTCACCAACAAGGACACTCAACAACACTAACAATCACCAACCAGGACAGTCATCAACAAGGACAATCACCAACAAGGACACTCACCAACAAGGACACTCACCAACACTGACAATCACCAACAAGGACAGTCACCAACAAGGACAATCACCAACAAGGACACTCACCAACAAGGACACTCACCAACACTGACAATCACCAACAAGGACAGTCACCAACAAGTACCCACACCAACAAGTACACTCACCAACAAGTACCCTCACCAACTCTGACAATCACCAACAAGTACACTCACCAACAAGTACCCTCACCAACACTGACAATCACCAACAAGGACATTCACCAACAAGGACACTCACCAACAAGGACACTCACCAACACTGACAATCACCAACAAGGACAGTCACCAACAAGGACACTCACCAACAAGGACACTCACCAACAAGAACACTCACCAACAAGGACAGTCATCAACAAGGACACTCACCAACAAAGACAGTCACTAGCTAACAAGGACAATCAACAACAAGGACACTCACCAACATGGACAATTACCAACAAGAACACTCACCAACATGGACACTCAGAAAGACACTGACCAACAAGCACAATCAATAGCTAACAAGGACAATCACCAACAAGGACAGTCACCAACAAGGGCACTCACCAACATGGACACACACAAAGACACTGACCAACAAGCACAGTCACTATTAAGAACTGTCACCAGCAAAGACATTCAATAACAAGGACAGTCACTAACTAACAAGGACATCACCAACAAGGAGAGTCACCAACAAGGACACTCATCAAGAAGGACACTCAGCAATAAGGACACTCACCAATAGGACAGTCACCAAGAACACAGAAGCAACTGGAAAATCTAGAAGAAAACAGATCAATTTCTGGACATGTGTGAGTTACCAAAACACTGGAACAGACACATAGTGAGCACTCAGATTGAATCAGTAATGAAATCTCCCAGAAAACAAAACAAAACAAAATACCTCAGGGCCAGATGGCTTCACCACAGAATTCTACAAAACATTTGAAGAGGAAATAATGCTAATCCTTCTTCTATGATTCCAAAAATTGAGAAGGGAGAATCTGCCAAAACTGTCTGACAAGGCTAGTAATATGATGATGATAAAGCTAGATAACACAAGCAAAATGTGAAATGTGGGCCTTGGGAGCTGGCTCAGCAGTTACCAGCATGTGCTGCTTCTGCAGAAGACCTGAGCTTGGTTCTAGCACCCATGCTGGGCAGCTCAAAATCACTGGTAACTTAGGACTAAAGGATCTAAGTTTCACATGCATCTGCACAGTTGTGTACACACACACACACACACACACACACACACACACACACACACACAAATGAAAAGAATCAACTAATACCCCTGATAAATATAGATATAAAAATTCTCAGTTGAGGTAGTGGTGGTGCACACCTTTAATCTCAGCACTCAGCAGGCAGAGACAGGTGGATGGTTGTGAGTTTGAGGCTAGGCTGGACTGCAGAGTGAATTCCACAACAGCCAGAGCATGCTAATACTTTGTGTATGGAGAAAAAAGAAGAGAGAGAGAGAGAGAGAGAGAGAGAGAGAGAGAGAGAGAGAGAGAGAGAGAGAGAGAGAGAGCTCCCTGGGATGAGCCCCACTTCCATCAGGGTTTGGCCATCCAGAGAGACACCAAGCCATGTGCTCTCTGGTAGCACTTAAAGAGTTCAGTGACACCCAGCTCTTCCTCTTGTATAATAACTTTCGCAGTGATGGTGAAACCAAGCAGCATGCAACTCTCTCAACTAACACTCTAAGATTCAATGGACAAGACAATTTCTTAATTTTCGTTGATTAGAAGTTGGTATGCCTTTCTAGTTGTATCCAAAAATAGGTATTTTAATTACTTTCTGTTTTGATGAAAGGAAACTAGCATTTGGGTGTTAACTCTGCTTAAAATCTCAGCTGGCAAGGGGGGCAGGGAGAGCAGGGTTGCCTGCCTTGAAGGCAATGTGAACACTGTGAGTACCTGATTCCCAGAGGCTACTGATAAATATTTTTCATGCTTGGCTAGGAAGATGGCTCAGGCAGGAGAAAGGGCTTGCCAAGTGAGCTGCAGGGCCTGGGATTCACTTTCCAAAACTACACGAAGATGCCAGACACTGCTCATGAACCTGTTATTCCAGCATGAGAAAATAAAGACAGGCAATCCCAGGGGCTCACATGCCCACCAGTCAAGCAAATCAACAGACTCCAGGCTCAGGAAGAGTCCATGTCTCAAAAAATAAGGTGGAGGGCTGGCAAGTTGCCTCAGTTGGGCATTTCTGCCAAGCCTGACAACCTGAGTTTGATCCCCAGAAACCACATTGTAGAAGTAGAGAACCAAATCCCACAGATTATCCTCACCTCCTAGTGTGTGCCATGGCATGCCTCATACACATAATAAATAAATAAATGTTTAAAAGTTTATACTTAGTAAGTAAGATGGTGAGCAACTGAGGAAAACACCTGAGGGTGGCCCCTGGCCTCCAGATGCACACATGCAAACACACCACACATATACATGTACAAGAATGCTTATTCTGACACTGCTGTCTATTTTCTATCATAAGAAGAGCTTGTTTTTCAACTTGGATCCCTGTCACTTGGTTCTGCTAGCCAGTGTAATCTCACAGCTTCAATCCGTGTTGAACTTGGATAATATCTAGAGACAGAAGTTATAGATAATGACACAGGACCACAAAGCTCTGGGAAAGCAAGCTAACACCAGGCATAGTGCTATACAGCTTTGATCCCAGCACTCAGGAGGCATGGGGGGTGGTCTTTGTGAGTTCCAGGCCACTCATGACTACACAGTGAGATGATGTCACACATGTACATTAGCTCCCGATTAATGAGGAGCCCACCTCTATGAAGCTTCTCTGGTCCTCTTAGCTGGCTGCAGCTGTCTCTCTGCCCACATCCCATTGCTCCTGTTGAAGAATAGTCACCCTGAAAGCATGAGCATCCCATTCTTGAATGGACCACAGGTTAGTCTCAGCTGGCTACAGGAGGCAGGGTTCATACTCCTCAACAAGCCTCAGTTGTACAAGAACAAAATGCAACTCACACTGACACTTGTCTCATGAAGGGCTGTTGATGTTGCTCAACTGGTAGAGTGTTTACCAGGTGTGCACAAAGCCCTGAGTTCCCAACTACTACATAAAACTGGGCATGGTGGCCCACATCTATAATCTAGAGATAAGGTAAGGAGAATTGGGAGTTCAGGATCAATCTCCAGGGTTACATGAAATGTTTGTCTCAAAGGGTGTTTGTGTGTGTGTTCAAACTTTTAATAGAAGACCCACTGTATTTCACAAGCATCTAATAAAATGCCCTCTAGTGAAGACTCCCCCCATCCCATGGAGCCCACACAACCCAGGACCCCCCCATCTGTTCCATACGACATTGGTGCTTTTATACAATCACCGTGTTGGTGCAGGGAAGGGAGTCAGTCCCATGAAGAGGACCACACTAGAGAGGACAGACAGGAAAATCCTTCTGCTTAGTGCTCTGGCTACTCACCAAGCCTGCCAGGGTTCCAGCACTCTCCATGGCCGAGAAGCCAGCATTCGATCTGACCCTAACCTGCCTCTCTGTTGCTTTCCTAGATGAAAGGAAAAGCTTTCCACAAGCTCTTCCCCAGCTCACGCCCACACCAGGCCACCTCAAGCAGCAAAGAAGGCTTGGAATCTGCTCATCATGATGAGGAAGCTCTTGTAGCTTCCTGTGACCTAAAGCGTCAGCATGGAAACCCACATACTGACCCCAGGTAAGAAACCACCAAGCACATCCATTTTCCCAGAATGAATGAGGCGATCCTCTAGGATACATCCCTCTTGTATACTCTGTGCTTCCAAGAGGAGCAGAGCACCTGGGCAGACTGCTTCTCTCTCCAGTTCCCAGCATTGGCGAGGTAAATCCAGTGAACCATTACCGCATGTATTGCTAGGACGAATAAATATCTCCTCACTTTTCCTTCCCTTCTGCGGAGAATGAGGCTGTGGTAAGTGACCCATGCACCCCAAAGGATTGTAGAAGGCCATCCCTCCTTCTTTTCCATCTACCTGTAGGTATAAACTTGGGCATACCATCTGCTCCAGATAGATGGTCAGGCGTGGCAGGAAGACAGGAGACTGCAGAGCACAGGGCAGTTCACGGAGGCAATGCAATTTCCCAGCCTTCTTTCCTAAGAAATGAGGACCCTGGGGTTTAAGCAGAACCAGAGGACCAGGGGACTTATAATTATGAAAATCTTGCAGATCGCTGTACAGGCTTTTAAATGGTTGTCGTGCTGGATTGTTTTATGTCTATTTGACACTAGCTAGACTCATTCTGGAAGAGGGAACCTAACTTAAGAAAACTCCTCAACCAGATGAGCCTGTGGACAAGCTGGTGGTGCATACTTGGTTAAGGATTGGTGTGGGAAGGCCCAGTTTATCTGGGCAGTGCCATCTCTGGGCTGGTGGTCCTGGGAACTATGAGAGAGCAGGCTGAGCAGCAGGGAGAGCCAGCTGGTAAACAGCACCCCTCCATGGCCTGGCTTCAGCTCCTGCCTGAGTTTGTGCCCTGACTTCCCTGGATAGTGCACTGTGAGCTGCACCATGAAACAAACACCCCCCTTCCCAGGTTGCTTTTGGTTGTGGTGTTTTATCACAGCTATACAAACCCTAAAGTGATTGCAGACCTCAAAGAGCTTCAGTCCTCTATCAGTTCCCAAGGTTCACATGTCTCTCAATGAGAAGAATATACAAAACTTAGGAGAAAAGCTGACATTTGCCATGTGACTCATAAGCAACTGTCATTTTTATTATAGGCTCCCTCTCTGAAGGTCATAGGCCTCAGTGTAGAAGCTACTATTGTTATTTCGCTAAGTGGTCATGTTGTCAAACACTCTTTATGTTTGTATCCTGAAAAGTTCTCAGCATTGGTCAGAGAAGCTTCTTCCAAAAGTGGGCAGCAATCACCAGACAAATGCAGATATGGTCAAGGTGCTGAGAAGGAGATGGATGTTCAGCTACACACAGAACATCAACAGGAACACCCATAGGCTCAGACTCACACACCCCAAACACACACAGGCCCAGACCCACACACCCCGAACACACACAACTGCAGACTCACACAACCTGAACACACACAGGTGCCAACTTACACTTCCGAACAGATCAGGGAAACACCCAGAGGAGAGGCAGAAAGAGTGTGAGGAAGACTGCTATGAAATGTGTAAGGTCAGGCCAGCCACAATTCCAGCATAAACCAGGAAGGTGTTTCCAGATCTCACCCCTTACAAAGAGGTATTGGCAAGATTAATTTCAAAGGGAAGATATGAAGCTGGATTGGGAAGAGGTTTGTTGGGGGCAGTATGGGAGGAATTGAAGAGGGAAAAGGGAGGTGGATATGACATTTCAGTGTATAAATTTATGAAATTAAAAAAAAATGTCTCTCAGCCAGGCCCTCTGGCACATGCATTTAGTCCCAGCACTTAAGAGGCAGAGACAAGTGGGCTCTGGATTCAAGACTAGCCTGGTCTACACAGTCCGTTCTAGGCCAACCAGAGTTACATAGTGAGACCTTGTTGTTTTGTTTTGCTTTTTAAAAGTTGTACCCAATTTCTCATCTCCTAATGAAATGGTGGGTGATCAGAGCAAGGCCAGACTGCTGAAGAAATTGGTGAAAGTACATTGTTTTCTCATCTCTTTCGCTAATATTCCAGGAGTCTGCAAAAACATTAAGGACAAGATTGCTTTATAGGTCAGCTCTGCCCTTTCTGGGCCCTTTGTTTTCCCTGAGGAAATGTCTGGTCTTTGAAAGCTGGACTCAGTGCCATTCTCCCGTCTACCCCTCTGTACCAACACCCTAAAGATTTCCATTTTGTTTATTGCTTTGCTTCCTCCTCTGAAGCCTCATATTCCCTCCTCTGCCTGTGTTGGGCTCAAGTGAAGACTCGGGTCTTATTACCCCTGCTGGCAGCTTCTCTTTCCTCCACAGAGCACTCAGGTAATGGATGTCATAACCAGGATGTCACTCAAGCCTTTGACTCACATCAGGCATCACTCTCACAGCCCAGAGAGATGCTAGAATCAACCTGGATGTAAAATCACTGAGGGTGAGTGAGCACGGTGGCACGGTGGTATGTGAGGTGTCAAGGAAGGTGCACAGACAGGGGGCCCACTCTGGACTTCGGTAAGATCTACGAAGCTGAGATCACCACCTAAAACTTAACCCATTCCATTTATTTATCTCCCCTTTCCAGCAGACCATAGAATAGTGTGTGTGTGTGTGTGTCTGTATATGTGTGTGATGGTAAGTGATAATTATCACCTTAATGGAATCTAGCATCTCCTGGGAGCTGACTCCCTGAACAGGAAGGATTACTTTGACCATCTTCATTGTGGAGGGGCCCATCTCTAGACCAGAAATCTTGGAGTGTATAAAGTAGAAAAATCGAGCATGAGCAAGCATGCGTGCTTGCTCTCAGTTTCTCATTGTGGGCTCAGGTCTGAGCATCTGCTTCAAGCTCCTGCTACCTTGACTTCAGCACCATGATGGCTGTCCTTTGAATTGTAAGCAAAAATAAACCCTTTCTCCTTTGTGTTGTTTCCGTCGGGTATTTTATTACAGCAACAGGAAAATAAGCATGTTCCACTGTGGACAGCAATTTCAAAACAGAGTTTCTCCTCAATTGCTTCCAATACACTGAAGTGATTGCTCCATCCCACAGCAACCCCCCCCCCAAGAAAAAAGCTTCTATGAAGAAAGTCCTTGGAAGATGTTTTTCCAGGAGACTCATTCCTTGATGAGAACAAAGCTTGGCTTCTTGCCTGTCCTCTGCAGGAAAGAGGAACTCGGGGAAAAGGAAGAAAGGAAAAAAAAGTCTAAAAGAGAGACTCCTGGAAGTGGAAAGTGTACCCAGAACTCTGCAGGGCAGGGGGCTTCCAGCCCCGCTGGTGGTCCCTGATTACTGAAGGCTGCTGTGCCTGCCCTAAGGCTGCTTTGCCCTCTCCCAGCCTGCTTGCTGCTTGGCTTATTTAACAAATCCATATGATGTGCTGACACTAGGACTGTCCCAGCAGCTCTGTCCCCATCTCGGTCTCCTCCACAGGAAGGAATAAGGACTCTAGTGTGCAACAATGTCCCCAGTCTTCGCTTATCGTGAACTACCCAGGATGGCGGAACCTTGAGTGGTTGAGTTCTGTTGAGAATGTGGGGCGGGAGCCCAGAGTGGAGTGTGAGGTGACACCTAGAATAGAGACAGAAGATGCCACAGAAAAGGAGGCCATGGTCACTAGGGCCAGACTCAGGGAGAGCGTGGGGCAGGGTCTAACCAAGGTATCTCTGGGACTAGCGTCTTGCCTAAGAGCTCCGGATTAAAAACACATGCCCCCCCACACACACACTCCCCGCAGCATGATGCCCCAAATGCCTGACCAGGATCCTGCTGGCTCGGCTTCTGCACTTAAAGCCTACCAGTCCCTTGACACTGTGCTGTCTTTTTGTTGGCTTGCCCTCACTGTTTCTTTTCCCGGTTTTGTTTGTTTTTGCTTTTGCTTTGGCTTCCTCGTTAACATCATGTTCTGCGAAGGATTAAATGCTTCAGAAGTTTAGGAACAAGCCAGGAGGCTCGGCAGAATCCAGGTTTTGAGGTTTCTCGGAAAACGGCCAACGCCCTGGAGCTACGCGGATTTCTTTGTATCTGGTGCCCTCTTTTGGCCATTTTGGAGAAGTGCAGGTAATGGAGCTAAGGCACTCTGCCTTCAAGACTGGCAAATCTTTACCTGTTGTTTAGCAGAAGGGCTACCATAGAAAGAGGAAAGAAAGAAGAAACAGGAGAGAGACGAGAAAAAGGGAGAGAAAGAGGAGATTGAGAAGTTGAGAACCTGGTAGCTGCTCTATATTGGCAATTTTAATAAAGAAATTAAGAAAAAATCATTTGTCTGTCAGGAGATGACAGTCTCTTTTAGATACAGGAGCTAGGGACAGTAGAAATGGATGTTCAATTAAGAGCATGGGTTGCTTTTTTCACAGGACCTAGGTTCATTCCCAGAACCCACATGAACTGAAACTCCAGTCCCAGGGATCCAACACCACCTTCTGGCTTATATCAGGTGCTGCATGAATGTGGTACTTACACACACATGCAAGCAAAACACCCATATACAGAAAAAATAAAAGAATACAGCACAAAAGAGTGTTCAAGAACTGAAACCAGTGTTCACAAGGGAGTCTTCAGAGGTCTCACGGGTCATCTCCTGGCTGAATGAGGATTTTCTACAGCACACACTCCACCCAGGATAGGCTGCGCTTGGAGGGAACCAAAAGCAATGTGTCCATTCCATGTGGGATTAGAGCTGTGAACTTTTCTCTTTCTAAGCTAATACATATCTAAAGAGACAGATTCTTCCCTCCAGATGCTCCTCCTCCAGAAATAAGGGAAGAGAGGAGAGAAGAAGGGAACTCACAATACTGATGCAAGATAACCCAGGAAAGCTTTAAATACTGTCAGGTTTCACTCTCAAGACTCTGTATCTGTTTTGAGTGTAGGATGAATGCCTTTTAAAAGCAAAAATAAACATTTTTGGAAATTTAAGAGATGACTTTATATAATGTTTTAAATGTCAGGGAAAAAAATGTATTTTGTCCTGTCCTAAGTGGCCTGGGAGATTTTCACTCAACTTGCTGAGGATGGGTTTGCTACAGTTGAAATGATAGAGGAGCAGGATACTTAGGACCTTGGTGACCTCTGGGTGGCAGCCAAATCAAGCAGCAAAATTATGTAATGCACCCAATGACAGAGACAGGCCTTGCTTTCAGAGATAGAGAGAAAAAAGAGGGAGAGATCAAGGGAGGGAGAGAGTAGAAGAAGGGAGGGAGGGACACACACACACACACACACACACACACACACACACACACACACACACACGCCTTCCCCTTTTGTAGTCACAGGCAGCATAATACTGATTACATCTGCATAGAAAATGCTCTCTGTTGGGAAGTTTTTGCAGTCTATGCAGTTTTCTTTGTATTTACAGTTGGTTGTGAGCTTAGAAAGAACAATTTGGTTTTAATCACACATCCGTCCCTCTGGTGAATATCTCAGAACAAGGAAGATATTTCACATTGCAAAGCAGAGGTCAGCAGCATTTGCGATAAGGGAAGGTCTCCTGTGCAGGCCTTGGGAGTGACACAGTGTGAAGATTTCAGCTTGATCCCCACAAAAGAGAACCAGGTACAGCTGGGAGCTGCACAAGTAACAGAGCTGCACAGACCTGGCAATCTGAACTCAATTTGTATAGTCAAATACATTAACATTCACCTGTGATTTCAATAGTGGGAAGGCAGAGTCCAAAGGCTCTCTAAGATTCACTGGCTGGCCAGTGTAGGTGAAAAGGTTGAGCCCAAGGCCAGTAAGAGTCTTTGCCTCAGAACAAAGATGAACCCTCCTCAAAAAATCAAAACAAAAAACAAAAAGAAAAAAACAATCCCCCCACACACATACACACAGATGTACAGCTATGGCCACCTAATTTTTAATAAAGGTATCAACACAAACTGTAATGCTGGCAAGACTGCATTCACACACACACACACACACTTAAATAATTAAAAATGGTAAAAAGTTTCAAATTAACTCAAAATGGACCAAAGATTTTTATATGAGACTTAAAATTCCTAGAGGAAAACACAAACTAATACTTCAAGATACAAACATAGGTAACAAGTTTCTGACATCAAATCCAGCAGCTCAGAAATTGATGGCAAAATTAGTGTGGTGAACGGAATTGCATGATATTAAAAATTTCTGTAAGTGAGTTTATTCTTAGTGCATGAACTGGCTTCTCAGAGCCCATTCTTTACAGAAGAGCATTTGCTCAGCCTTGATACTGTGGAAGGGTGTTGGTCTTACCTCAACAAGATATGCCAGACTTCACTAACTCACTTTGGCAGTTTTTAGCCCCTGGGGAATGGATGGGGATGGGAAGGATGGCTGGGAGAGGACAGGGAGTGGTATAAGGATACATGGCACATAGCACCTACATGGTAAATATGTTAATATGATAAGCTGACATGCTGCTGGGTGAGATAAGCATTCTTGACAAGATGTGGCCATATGGTAAAACCAAAAAGGCACTGGAAGAACATGCCACTGTTGTAAATAGTTCTTTTTTTTTCTTCTTCTTCTTTTTCTTCTTCTTTATTTATTTTGTATTTATCAAGAAAAACAGTAAAATGAATTTAAAATGCTGATAAGTTAACAATAACTATAAAGAAGATAAAAATCATAAGCATGACTTATCAAGGGTGATAATGCAAATAAGATTGCTACACATATACTTACTTTGTGTTCAGCTTTCCCTCTGAAATTTTTTTTCCATCCCTGAATAGCCTTATTCAAGGTCCCTTCCCCCTTGAGCCACATCAGGTCATGTTTTCTTCTCCACAACTCCCCATCCTCTCCCTGGGCAGGCAGCACACAGTTCTAGGGTTCCACTGACCCAATAATGCTTAGTTCAGTCTCCACTCCTGGCAAATCTAGTTTTGTCCCCCCTCCCTCAAGAGTGAGTCAGGTGTTCCTATAGTTGGAGTGGTATCTGAAGGGTCAGTACAGGATGTTTCTGATCCCAAGCTATTCAGTGGTTGTGGATTGCAGCTTGGGCATGCTTGGCTTTTTTTCTTGTTAGTTTGTTTAGAGACCACTAATGAGTGAGTACATCCCCTGCTTATCTTTTTGAGTTTGTGATACCTCGCTCAGGAGATATTCTCCAAATCCATCCATTTGCCTGCAAATTTTAGGATATCATTTTTTCATACTGCTGAGTAGTATTCCATTGTGTAGATTTACCAAAGTTTGTTAATCCATTCTTCAGTTGAGGGGCATCTAGGTTGTTTCCAGGTTCTTGCTATTACAAATAATGCTGCTGCGAACATAGTGGAGTGTGAATGTGCCTCTTTAGGGTATACACCCAGAAGTGGTAATGCTGGGTCCTTGGGGAGATTGATTCTCAATTTTCTGAGAACCCGCCATATTGCATTCCAAAGTGGCTGAACAAGCTTACACTCCCACCAACAATGGAGGAGTGTCCCCCTTGCACCACATTCTCTCCAACATAGGCTGTCATCTGTGCCTTTTATCTTAGCCAATCAAACAGGTGTTAGGTGGCTTTGATTTGCATTTCTCTGATGGCTAAAGATGATGAACACTTTTTCAGATGCCTTTCAGCCATTCATAGTTCCTCTGCTGAGAATTCGCTTTTTAGATCTGTACCCCATTTTTTGATTGGGTTATTCAAGGTTTTAGGCTCTAGATTCTTGAGCTCTTTAAATATCTTAGAGATCAGTCCTCTATCACTTGTAGGGTTGGTGAAAATCTTTTCCCATTCTGTAGGCTGTCGTTTTGTCCTATTGACAACGTCCTTGGCTTTGCAGAAGATTCCTAGCTGCAGGAGATCCCACTTATTGATTGTTGGTCTTAGTGTCTGGGTCACTGGTGTTATACTTAGGAGGTGCTCGCCTGTGGCAATTCTTAGAAGTGTATTTCCCACTTTCTTTTCTATCAAGTTCAAAGTGGCTGGGGTTAAGTTGAGGTCTTTGATCCACTTGGAATGGAGTTTTGTGCAGGGTGACAGGCTCGGATCTATTTGCATTTTTCTACACACTTCCATCCAGCTATGCCAACACCATTTGTTAAATATACTATCATTTTTCCATTGAATGCTTTGGGCCTCTTTGTCAAAGATTAGGTGTTCATAGGTTTTTGGGTTAATGTGTGGATCCTCAATTCTATTCCATTGATCCACAAGTCTGTTTTTATGCCAGTACCAGGCTGTTTTTATTACTGTAGCTCTATAGTATAACCTGAAGTCAGGGATGGTGATAACTCCTGAGGTTCTTTTGTTGAGTAAAATTGTTTTGGCAATCCTGGTTACTCCAAGGTATTTAATACTATTTTCACCTATTATGAAGGGTAATGTTTACCTTATTTCTTTTTCAGCTCTTTTATCTTTAGTGTATAGAAGGGCTACTGATGTCTTTGAGATAATCTTGTATCCTGCTACATTACTGAAGGTGTTTGTCAGTTGTAGCAGTTCCTTGGAAGAATTTTGTGGGTCACTTATGTATACAATCATATCATCTGCAAATAGAGATAGCTTCACTTCTTCTTTTCCAATTTGTATCCCCTTAATCTCTTTTCGTTCCCGTACTAGTTTAGCTAAAACTTGAAGAACAGATAACAGGAGCGATGACATCCTTGTCTTGTTCCTGATTTTAGTGGGATTGCTTTGAATTTTTCTCCATTAAGTTTGATACTGGTTAGCAGCTTCTTATAAATCGCCTTTA
The DNA here is from genome assembly GCA_004025045.1 of Sigmodon hispidus. Classification (NCBI taxonomy): domain Eukaryota; kingdom Metazoa; phylum Chordata; class Mammalia; order Rodentia; family Cricetidae; genus Sigmodon; species Sigmodon hispidus. Next base: position 133,914 of record PVIH01004480.1, read on the forward strand.
TTATATTTAGGTATTCTTCCTGTATTCCTGATCTCTCCAGGGCTTTCATCATAAAGGAGTGTTGGATTTTGTCAAAGGCTTTTTCTGCATCTAAGGATATGATCATGTGGTTTTGTTCCTTTACTTTGTTTATATGATGGATAACATTTACAATTTTTCATATGTTAAACCAGCCCTGCATTTCTGGGATGAAGCCTACTTGGTTGTGGTGGATGATATCTTTTATACATTGTTGTATATGGTTTGCCAAAATTTTGTTGAGAATTTTTGCATCAATATTCATGAGGGAAATTGGTCTGTAATTCTCCTTCCTTGTTGTGTCTTTGAGTGGCTTGGGCATTAGGGTAATTGTGGTCTCATAAAAGGAATTTGGCAATATTCCTTCAGTTTCTACTGTGTGAAATAGTTTGAGGAGTAATGGTAGAAATTCTTCTTTGAATGTCTGGTAGAATTCGGCACTGAAACCATCTGAACCAGGGCTTGTATTTTTCAGGAGGTTTTTAATGACAACTTCAATTTCCTTAAAGGTTATAAGCCTGTTTAGATAATTAATCTGATCTTCATTTAATTTAGGTAGATAGTACCTGTCCAGAAAGCTGTCCATTTCTTCTAGGTTTTCCATTTTTGTGGAATACAGATTTTCAAAATATGATCTGATAATTCTCTGTATTTCCCAGGGGTCTGTTGTTATGTCCCCCTTTTCATTTCTGATTTTGTTGATTTGAACACTCTCTCTCTGTTTTTTGATTAGTTTGGCTAAGGGCTTATCTATCTTGTTAACTTTCTCAAAGAATCAACTCTTAGATTCATTGATTCTTTGTATTGTTCTTTTGTTTCAATTGTATTGATTTCAGCTCTAAGTTTGATTATTTCCTGCCGTCTACTCCTTCTTGGTGACTTTGATTCTAATTGTTCTAAGGCTTTCAGCTGAGCTGTTAGGTCTCTAGTGTGGAATTTCTCTAGGTTTTTCATATAGGCATCTAGCACTATGAATTTTCCTCTTAAGTCTGATTTCATTGTGTCCCACAAGTTTGGATACATTGTGGATTCATTTTCATTAAATTCTAGGAAGACTTTGATTTCTTTCTTAATTTCTTCCTTGACCCAGAGATGGTTCAGCTGAGTGATGTTTAGTTTCTATGAGTTGGTAGGCTTTCTTTGGGTTTTGATGTTGTTGAACTCTAACTTTAGGCCCTAGTGGTCCGATATGTTACAAGGGATTATTTCCATTTTTTTTGTATCTGTTGATATTTGCTTTGTGACCAATTATGTGGTCAATTTTGGAAAAATTTCCATGAGGAGCTGAGAAATATGTATATTCCTTTGCCTTTGGGTGGAAGGTTCTGTAGATATCTATTAAAACCATTTGTATCATAACCTCATTTAGACTCCTTATTTCCCTGTTGAGACTCTGTCTGGTTTATCTATCCAGGGTTGAAAGTGGGGTATTGAAGTCTCCCACTATTAGGGTGTAATAATTGATGTGGGATTCGAGCTTTAGCAGTGTTTCTTTTACATAAGTAGGTGCCCTTATATTAGGGGCATAAATATTCAAGATTGAAATCTCCTCCTGACCAATTTTTCCTGTGATGAATAAGTAGTGACCGTCTTAGTCCCTTTTAATTGCTTTTAGCTTAAAAACTACTTTGTTAGATATTAGGATTGCAACCCCCACTTGTTTCTTAGGACTATTTGACTGGAAAATCTTTTCCCAACCCTTTATTCTAACCCTTGTCTGTCTTTGCAGTTGAGGTGTGTTTCTTGTAGGCAACAGAAGGATGACTTCTGTTGTTGTATCCATCTTGTTAGTGTGTGACGTTTTAGAGGACAGTTGAGACCACTGATATTAAGGGAAATTAGTGACCATTGATTCATATATCCTGCCATTTTTGGTGGTAACTTGTTTGTATTTCCTTTCTCTAGAATATTCTTCTATGGAATTGTTGACTATGATTTTGTGGGTGTATCTGGGGTCCTTAGGTTGGAGTTTTCCCTCTAATACTCTCTGTAGTGCTGGATTGGTAGATAGATATTCTTTCAGTCTGACTTTGTCCTGAAATACCTTGTTTACTCCATCTTTGGTGATTGATAATTTTTCAGGGTATAGTATTCTAGCTTGACAACCATGCTGTTTTAGCGTCTGTATAACTTCGGAACAAGCCCTTCTAGCTTTCATCGTTTCCATTGAATAGTCAGGTGTTATTCTGATGGGTCTGCCTTTATATGTGAGTTGGCCCTTTTCTTTTGCATCTCTTAAAATTTTTTCTTTGTTCTGTTTGTTTTGTGGCTTGATTATAATGTGGCGTGCTAACACTTTTGGGGGGTCATATGTATTTGGTGTTCTGTAAGCTTCTTGTATCTTTATAGGCATTTTCTTCTTCTGGTTAGGGAAGTTTTCTTCTATGGTTTTATTGAAAACATTATGTAAGCCTTTTAGCTGGTATTCTTCTCCTTCTTCTACTCCTATTATTCTTAAATTAGGTCTTTTCATGGTGCCCCAGATTTCCTGAACATTTTGAGTTATGGCTTTTTTAGTTTTACTATTTTCTTTGACTGATATATCTATTTGAGCTACTGAGTCTTCCACTTCAGAGATTTTATCTTCCATCTCTTGAACTCTGTTTGTTATGCTTGTATCTGTGGTTCTAGCCTTTTTCTTCAGATTTTCTATTTCCATCTTTGCCTCATTTTGTGCCTTTTTTATTGCTTCTATTTCAGCTTTTAGTTCCTGGCATGTTTCTTTCATAGATTTGTTCATCTCTTCCAATTTTTTGTTTGTATTTTCTTCTATTTCTTTAAGGCTATTTTTTCATATCTTCTTTGAGAGCTTTGATGATCATCAAAAAGTAATTTTTGGTGTTGCTTCCTTCTGTTTCTTCTTCATTGCTCAGTTGAGGTCTTGTATTTGTAGGATTGCCACTTTCTTCTGGAGTTACCTTATTGTTCTTTGTATTATTATGTAAGTTTTTGCACTGGCCTTTGCCCATGGCTTTAGTGGTTCATGATTAGGTGTCTCCTGGTCAGTTGTGGCACTCAGGCATGTGTGCCTCCTGTCACCTCTCTGGGTGGGGTCTGAGTCGGTCTTTCTGAGACCCCAGTCGTTATCTGTTTGCTCAGTTGGAGGTGGAGGTGGGTAGCCGTGCAAATTCCCTCAGCAGCAGCTGGGGTATGGTGACAGGCAGACTTTATCTGTGCCTGCTACAGATTGTGCTGGGACTTGCTCTGCAGACAGCACCCGGTCCTGAAAGCAGAACTGGAACCGATGCTGTAAATGGTTCTAACCCAGACTTTCTGGGCCTAAACTAGAGGCTTAGTCTCACTCTCAACTACACTTTGCCTCAAGTAATCATACACAGGCTTATATTATTTTATGCTGATTGATCTAGGGCCCAGGTATAAACCTGCTAGCTCTTTAGTCTTAAACTAACCCATCCTTCTTATCTTTTTCAACCGTGTGATGGAATACTTTTGCTTAGAGCATTATTTTAACTTCCTTCCTCTGTGTCTGCTGCCTCTCTTTGTTATGTCTGTGGTGGCTCTCTCTGGTGGCTCTCTGTCATCTATTTCTGGCATCTGTCTTTGTTCTGAGATGTTCCTGAGTTTTCCTAGCCTGGTAGCCCCACCCACTCTTCTTGTTATCCTTTGGCCAATCAGCTTTTTATTAAATCCATGGGCGGGACAAGTACTTACATTACCAGCATAATCCCACTATATGCCACATACACAGGGCATAACCTTAGGTATGGATATGTAAATCTGTGCCTACCCATTCTCTTGATATATGAAAGCCATTCTCTTTTCTCTTCTGCTTCTCCTCCCATGTACCTACTTGGCAACTTCCCAAATAAACTCTAATGTGGTAGCTGGTAGTGTGTGTCTGTTCTCATATGTAAAACCAACATTTTGGTGCCATGTCTTGGTTAGGCTCTTCTGGGCATAGGTGCACACAGGTGCTAGGAGAACCTAAGGTTGGCCCACTACCAGGCCACCTTCAATCTGCCCTTCTGGCCACAATTGATAAGTCTTTCCTATCTAGTAATGTAAATGTGAGCTATTGTCTCCAGAAAAGAAAGTTGATTGTCTAGATTTTTAGTAGGACTCTAGTCTCACAGAGCACTACCCCCAGACATGATCTTCACTGTTTATAGCTTTTCCTTCTCACCTGACACTCATTTCTGGCCTCACCTGATATTGAAGCCCAGCCAGGATCACTGGAACCTGCTACTGCACTATGTCCCCAGGTCTTTGCCCTAATAACTACACTAGGTGCTGATGAGAACTCAGTGGTAGCTAGCATTGGGTTTTATGTCCACCTTAAAAACTGAAAAGTGCTTAGTGGTGGTTAGCAGTGTTTTTGGCTTTTTCTTAATGCCTACCCTAAGAACTGGTGAATTTCTTCGTGGTATCTAGCATTGTTCCCCGGGGACCACTTGTTGCCTGGGTGATGATCCAGATTTAGTGGTGGAATCCCTCCCCTCTAGTTCTCAGTAATAGAAAATAAGCCAGCCAAAACTGTCTGTCCATCCTCATCTCTAGGTTTCAGTCTTGAGACTCTTAAGCCACTTAGCTATCGTGGTAGAAACCCGCCACCAATAGATATGTTTTAAATAAGGTTTATTTTGTTAGAATCACGTACAAAAGAAAGTTTTAGCAACGCGCCGAGCCGCTGCCATACCGAGCCTCCACCTTGCGGCCCGCAGTGCACTGGGACCGGAAGACCCGCCCGCTCGCCGCACTCTGGGAGTGGAAGACCCACTTCTCTCTCCGAGCTCCGCTTCTGTCTCGTCTCCACAGATTATGCCCCTCTCACACCGTACAATCCGGGATTTCCCACTACATCTCCCCATTTTGTCTAAATAGGAAGGTTCTAAACTAGGTATAAAACTACATACTACAGGGATTACAATAAGACAGTGTGTGGGAAAGAGGAAGGAACTAACATAAGTGAGGTCAAACTACCGCTAACAAACAACTACAAAGTGCAATTTAATATCTAAAATGTTGATACAAAAAAATGTACAGGGATTGCTTTAAGGCTGTTTATCCTAAATAATAGAGTTCTAAGACTTGATTGTCTTTGCTGAAATGTGAAGTAATAGCAACCTCAACTATGTAATCTTCAACACCGTCAAGACCGGAGAAGGAAAATATATACCAAAAGTTGGAAGCATGAAGTAACTTCCAGAATATAGGAGAAGACAACAACAGTTAACTACCTGGACAGTCATCCACCACTTCTCTGTGTAACGGGAGCATCCATCCTTGTGGCTACTGGCCTATGATATCTGACAAGTCTCCAAAGAAGCAGGGTATTTTTGGTAGGACTGTCTTATCCTGGCTAGGCAGGCTTCGGCAGTTCCTATCCCTCATCCTGCAGGTCCATTTCGGAGAGTGAGCACGCTGACAGCAGTGGGCGCAAGTGCAGTCCTTTGCCCCTCAGGCCATTATTCGCCAAACTAAACAATCTCTTTGCAAGATGTCTGTGATGCTCAACACCACCTTGAGAAAGGAACGGTGATGCCAGGAGTTGTCATGTCTCTCAAGGTCAAATTCGAAATAACGAAATCTTGAATGCCATATTCTCTTGGTCTATGAAGTGGTTGAAGACGCCTATCTATTTGGTATATTCTGACATGTTTCTGAAAAGCCTGAGTATCCTGACTGTTAGGTGATAAATCTGAGTAACCATAATTTGCAATCCCAATCAACCAAGAAAGTGAGGCTAACATTGTAAAAATAGGCATC